>CAJQUN010001411.1:0-69571 GCA_907163345.1 Haberlea rhodopensis
TGCCCTCCACACAAATCACATATGACCACTTGAGCTTGCATCGTTGTCATGCTAAAGCCATCCATTTTCTTATTCAACGCCTCCAATTGAGCTTTTATTGCTGTTACCCACCTCATCAACTTGGTGCACCCCTATCGGTCTCTTGGGCACATTTCTTTCGGACTGCCACTGGTAACTGTTGGCTGCCATTTCTTCCAAGAGTATGTAAGCTTCCTCAGGTGACTTTCTCATAATCGTACCTCCTGCTGCTGCTGCATCAATCATGGATCTATTAGCAGAAAATAACCCATTGTAAAATGTTGTACCCTGAAGCCAAATCGGAAGGCCATGATTGGGCATCTTCGAAGTAGATCCTTGAAGCGCTCCCAGCTTCATACAATGTCTCTGGATCATGTGTGCATGAATGTGGTGATGTCATTGCGCATCTTATCTGTCTTGGAAGGGGGAAAGTATCTTGATAGGAAGGTTTGAGCCTCCCCTCCCAAGTAGTGATTGACCCTGCAGGCAATGAATTCAACCAGCTCTTAGCTTTATCATTTAATGAAAAGGGAAAGAGTCGTAACCTGATGGCATCGTCAGTGACGCCATTGTGCTTGAATGTGTCGTATATCTCCAAAAAGTTGGAGATATGAGCGTTAGGATCATCAGTAGGCGATCCTCCGAATTGCACAGAGTGTTGAATCATCTGAATTATGGCAGGCTTGATCTCGAAGTTATTAGCCTGGATCCTTGGTCTTGTGATGCTAGACATGTGCCTTGAAAGATGGTTGTGCATAGTCCATCACGGACCTTATAATTGGCACTTCATCATTATGTTGTTCACCATTCCCTCGATTGTTCCTCAGCCATCTCTCTTGTTTCTTTTCGAAGTCTTCTGCAAGTTCGTTCAATCTCTAAGTCGAGTGGCTCTAATATAGGTCTGTCACTTCGTAGCATGCACTACAAAGACAACTCCCTGCAAAATTCAACACAACGAAGGAAGAACAGTAATGAAATCGTATAACACAGTAATAAAAATAATTATAAAAAGAAAAAATTGGCTAATTATAGTCAACTAATCTCTTATGATATTAATTAAACTAGTCCCCGGCAACGGCGCCAAAAACTTGATCGCTTTATTTTTTTAAACAGTTATTTCGAGCGATGCGCCCGCAAGTGCACGTGTGTCAGGTTTTAGTATAATGATCTAGAAGTAAGGATGTCGGAACCCACGAGGACTAGTAAGTAATTACCAAATTTAACTAGCGTTCTATATTTACCCTACGAAACTGGTTGAAAAAATGAACTATTTAATCAAACTCCAATATTAAAACGCACCACCAGAGAATTTAAGATATTAAACAGTTAGAGGATAATATCGAGACTTTCGGTTCACTTTGAGTAATCCCCCCCAATTTACCTACTAGTTCTAATTAGAATTAATGCTCTAAGGTGACAAGTTTTCCGGTATATCCAATATACTCTCTCGAGCTATATTAAACCTAACACTGAATTGCAAGTAAGTAACTCTCGTTCACTTATTTAACAATTCAATGTTGCATACGTTCTATGAAAACCCCTAGCCTTCGATTACTAGATATCTATAGCTATCACTCGTGTATTTGACGTCATCTCTCGATCTCGGTCTGAAATCCACGGTTTATGTTATTTGTTCCGTCTTACAATATCATCTCTCGATCTCAATTGCAAACTAACAACATTCAAAGAGTAGCTAATTCTTTAAAAGCATTAAAATCAAAACATAAACTCAAAAATAACAAAAACTCAATCAAAAACTAGATTTAAAATTGTGGGTTCATACACAAGATCCCATTGTCTCGATAACAAACTTAGCCTAGCATATTAACGGAAACACAACGTTTTATAATATTTAACAGCATCATAAACATTGGAATTCGAAATAAAACTAAACAAAAGTTCAGAAATACTAATGAACACTCGATGTTGAAACGTGCGTCGATCCGTTGTTCCCGTCTCTAGCTGCGTTCCTTTGAATCCTCTTGAAGGTTTGAAGATGGTGGAGAGTTGAATTCTATGGTGAAAAGTCAGTCTAAAAAACTGCTAGGGGCCGGCCACTTTTTATCTGAAATAGTGGAGAAGAATCCCCTAATTTCGTGTAAGACCCAAACTCTTAAAAGGTAATTTTTTTTCAGATTTTCGCGGCTACCGATCGCTCGGTAAGATGTACCGATCGATCGGTATTTCCATGAATTAAAATTTTAAGTTACGGCATCTACGATCGATCGGTAAGATGTACCGATCGATCGGTAGAATCTTCAAAATTTACAAGTGAATTTCTTCGCCGCTTCTTCGCTCGGTTAGCTCAGTTGAGTCTTTTTCATCATTTTAAGCATAAATTCTCCAATTCCAAAATATCCGACCTGATTCCTAAAATAAACAAAAAACAACACAAAAGCGCATAATATCGTACAGGAATCAACTTAAACAGTATAAAAAAAACTAGAATTATAAGTTTGAAATCACACTTATCAACTGGAACTCTGCCAACCTCAGCCAGGCAGTTCGTGCACAGGGTGCCGATACGAATATCTGTTCCAGTCTCTCAAGCCATTCCTCGGCTGCTTCCCCAGTCTCAGTCCCTTCAAATAGCGGTGGATGATAGCTCAAGAACTGGGTCAGACTTATCTCCCCTGGTAGCAGTATCTGCAATAGGCTCCAAGCCTACAGCAGGTGGCGGTAACGGATTCGTCTGAGCAATACTAGCGTTCATACTGCCCATATCCCCTACCTCTTCATTGAGGTTCTCCGGGTTAATAGCCGCCATGCTACAACACAAGAGTTAACAACAATACCAGAAGAAGTTCATAATATAAGCCGTTAGATAACAAGAGTATCATATTCAAAAGCATGTTAGTATAACACTTATACAACAATATGCATCACATGCATAACATGCCCAACAATGACTACCTAGCCAACTTGTTTCTAAAGGCTACCCTTTACTCGTTCCCTGGTTATCTAACCACTGCTCTGATACCACTAAATGTGAGACCCCGTTATCTAAACAAGACACTAAGGTGCAATTAAGAGAACTAATCATTCATGTGTAAATATCAGAGTAATAAGTCGTGTTGATTAACCTGAGCTTAAGAGATTACAGTACCAAAAGTTCAAAAAGGAATTTCGCATATTCCTACAAAAGGTACTACATTATAGTCTTACTCTACTTCTTGTAGAAGCTATACAAAAAAATTCTCTAACATGCTAATCCTGTAGCACTCCTTACAGCTCAGCATTTCAACCCCGACCCTGGTTCTCATCATCAAAAGCACCTACAAAGACAACCCCCAACACATGAACATATCATAATTCATATTCAACATAATATGAATGTAAGACGTAAATGCATAATCATAAATACAAACATTTCCTGTATTTCCATCGCATTTACAACGCCTATTGGTTGTCCCTGTACCATAATTCATAATCAAAACACTATATGAATATATGGCTTCATAAATAAATGTCATGATATATCATCTCTTTTTCTTGAGTCAGTCATCATCAGTTATTTTAATGCTTCTTCGCTTCATAATCTCAAAACAAGCGGTATCTCATCCTCGCTTCTTCATACAAGCGGTATCTCATCCTCGCTTAGTATGGTATACCCCACCTCCATGTGCAAGCGAGCCTCCCCCCTCCCGCTCCACATTTTAGCGGTAAAGCGTAAGCATTAAAATCTTCACTGTGATCACCCCTGACTCGTGGAATACACCTCCTTTTATTCCACATCACAATATGCAATCACAATGCATAATAACATGTATCATACTCTCAATGCATCACATTGCATTCATCATGTGTCAAATAGACAAACATAAAGTACATGTTACCGTTGGGATGCCCGTACGTCGCTTACGTACCTTTCCAAAATGTAGTGTGTTGCGGGACTCTATCCCCTGCGCTGTGTAGCTGTCTGTGAAGGCTCTACACCAGTGTACAACACAATATTAGATGTCTCATTACAATCCAATATCAAATTTAAACAAATTCCACATTTTAAAAAAAATCAGGCACTACAGATCGATCGGCCCTCATCACCGATCGATCGGTGATCACTTCGAATTTAATAAAAAAGCTACGGCTTTTGCCGATCGATCGGTGTTCTTTACCGATCGATCGGTCGCTCTGTTTCAGTGCGATTTTTCCAGAATTCTCTAACACTGATTTTCATACCCTTCGATCTAGCATGTAAGACATACAACATGCCTAACCCAACATGCTAGCAGCTACAAGACACTACCGTGAGTGTATTCATAACAAATTCATACCCCAAACTCCAACCCACATGCATTAAAATTGCCCATTTACATCAGTACTCAACCAATCTTTCCGGAAACAGGGTAACATATTTCATTTCCAGATTTCTTGAGCACCTCATTTCATGCTATTAAAGCTACAACATATAACATAAAATATGCTCGAACAAAAACGCCATGGCCTTTAAAAAACTACCATGCATGTTCTCAAATCAAAGGTTTACCAAAAACCTATCTAACATGCATGATAACACCTTCACAATATCACTCCCATCCCCTATTTTCCAGAAAAACAGGGCATACCTCTACCCAGATTTCCGAACACCATATTTTACATGCTTAAATCCTTTACATAAAACATGTAACATGTTCAAGATAAAATACTGAGAGCTTCCTAACAACACCATGTAAGCATTTAAATCGAAGGTTTTAAGAAACTTAAGCTAACATGCCATTTTCACACTACTTAAAAGCAAGAACTTAATCAATCTTAAATCAAAAACAGAGCATGGTTTCTCACCCTACTTTGCTCCGATTTTTGAGAGGCTTCCAAGCAATGAAAATGGAAGTGCTCCACACGATTTGCTTAGCAGATGCTGGAGATTATTTGGGAGAGAAAGGGCGAGATTTGGAATGGAGGAGAAGGGATGAATCATTGTGCCAAGTGGGGGGTATGGCCAGCTTATGCTGTGTCATCAGCATGGGTTGGGGGGGGGGGGGGTGGTTGGGTGTTGGGTGGTATGATGTGTTATGTTTTGGTCTCGGTATTTAGCAAGATGTATTAAAATATCCTCACATGATATTTATAGTATTTTCTCAATAAAATATCTCAATTCCCATTAAACATGCTTCACCAAAACAAATAACACACACCCCAAATAAACATGCCACAACCCCAAAATCCCAACATATATCACATGCACCCTGAAATGTATCTCCTCAATAATATTAATTCAATCCCATGAATTAACACCCAAAATCATCATAATTTAAATAAATGATTAAAATCACATAATCATTTCGGGGATATCACAGATATGGTGGAATTATATCACATATTTGATATTGTGGGGATTGACTCGATCAAATGATCAAACGACAAAACCTTAGAACCCACGAAGAAAACTTAACTAAATATAGGTAAGGAACGAGACTTGAAATGCATTTTAAGCTAAATGATGCACTTTAATGATAAAGTGATATCTTTGAACAATAAGGCAAATATGAATACATTAATTATTATACTTTGAGCTTAATCACTTAAATGTGATGAAAATGTGATGAACAAGCTGAATATATTGTGGAAGCGAATTATTAAGACTCAAGTGCTTTGATAACGAAACAAATCTGAAGTTGTATGAGTATAATTACTTTATTTTAACAAATTAAATGACACAGTATGATTGAATGAATATTTGGAATTGTGTAGATCTTATTAAATTCCATGCTGAAATGTCACTGATGTGTTCGAAGATATCGAGATTGGACAACTAAGAATAGGTATGTTGCGATCGGTAACATACGACAGGTGTCTGTATTATTTGATACATTATTTTCTGAACTTACGTGAATTACGTGAATTTACTTGGCTATGTGAGTTAAATTGAATTATGAGCATTCATAGCATTCATAATTGGCATATCGATGTATGAAAATAAATGTTTTGTTAACACACATCATTTTGATAAATATACATCGATATATGACATACACATGGGCATATCATATTGATCTATCTACTTCTTTGATATCCATGATGATAACTGAGTTGACTTACTCTGGATGTAGGGGACAACATACACGGTGATGACATGCAGCTTAGGTAGCGACTGTAGTCACGGGCGTTTCTACCGTACCTAGACACGAGGGATGACGAGCACAACACATGATGATTCTCCTAGCGCAAAGTGTTTGTGCTGTCACCCTCTGCTCGAGCTTGATATTGAGTGATGATACATTTCTTTGGACTCCGATAGTTTGGTATCTTGAGATTTTGATATATTGTACCTTACATGCATTGCATTACATTGCATTGCATCATCTATCACATTTTATAGATACATATTGTAATTACTTGATAGTTTCATATTGGGCTTTGGCTCACCCCCAAGGGGGATGTTGTTGTCTGTGTGTGGACAATTGTAGTAATTACATGTAACCAGGATCCCAAAGAGGGAATGCTTGATGGAAGCCATCCTGAGGTTGTTTTCTTTTGTCTATCCCAATCGTAGGATAGTTAAGTATACCAGGATGTGTCCTGGATAGTTTAACTATGTAAATTAAGTTTATTTCAGTTTAGTCATGATTATTTGTTAATATTCGGTGTGTACTTACTGCTGAGGGTATTATGTAAATATTTTGAGTATGAAATGTGTGCTGGATACTTATTGTGCGTGCTATGGTATGATGTAAATATTTTTAGTATGGATTATGTGCTGGATGTCTATGATGCATGCTAGTATTATGGATTTACTTGCTGCATTGGATATGATTTTTGTGCGTTCCATTTTTTTGGTATGTTCCTCGTGCGGGGAGGTCATGCCGAAATTTTTATAGCCACTTGTTGGCAGGATTTTTTCTAATCTTTTGTTATTTACAAATAAATAATCATTGTCTGATAATTACACTTGATTAGGAACGGGTCCTCACAGTTGGACATGGAAAGACCTGGCCTAGGGATGACCTGGCCTTGGGAATACAAGTCTGGCCTGCAAGACCAGCCCTGGCGAGACCTGAGCCACTTGGAAGGCCTGACCATGGCAAGAGTTAACCAGTTGAGGCGAAACAAATGACTCGAGCCCACAAACTGACCAAAGGATCTATCGTGGATGAGCTGGAGCTCGGGTGGAGGAGACCACGGTATCCGACCGCAGAGGGCAAAGCTCGGGCCAACCTTCGGAGTAACTAAATTACTGAGAATATAGGATAATCTGGTCTTGAGGGCAATTGAGATTCAAAGGGATCTGAGGAAGTGTGTGCTCTCTATGTTGAGAAGAAAATATGAACCGCTTATTTTTCTCTTGCAACATTTCACATAAATTTGGATGAGATGTTATGATTGGATAGGTATGTCTATGATGCGAGATTTCTTACCTCAAGTATAAGGTGTCAAGTTTTGCAAGATATTGTATGTTGAATATGAATGTCGAACCCACAGGGATTGATTATGTAACTCAAACTAGGTACTAAATTAATCTCCACTTTATCCAGATAAACAAATAAGCGAGTGATATAATAATTAATTAAGCTAATGACTTTCAACCAAGATTAATAGAGAAAATCAATGAGAGATAGATCCAGGAGTTCGATTTCACTTGCTCATCCACTACGTTAATCATTCATCAATCTCAATATTATGGAATATCCCAGTTTATTAGCCACAAATCCTATAGTATTCTATTATCCCTCTTGAATGCCAAATAAAATTAATCATTCAATAATTATCTCGATATATCTACCTAAGATAAACTATTAAACAATTTCAATAGTGCTAGATTCATTCTAAGGTTTCGATGGAGTTATATATTTGTCGACTATATAAATTTCCAATGATATGTTTTCCTATGATCCAATTCGCAATCCCCTCTCTCGAGTGATAGATTATAAATATAATATCATTCAATCTATGGACAGTAGATTAAAAGCATTAGGTACAAGAAAAGACAAATAAACCAATTGGAAAACCAAATAAATTGATAAATCATTCAAAACGTAGTTTCAAAAGCAATAATTTTTTCTGGCTCCGCCCCTGATCTGAAGTGATAAGGAAACACGAGTTTGCAAGCAATTCTTCATTCTCGGATGAAAACGCCTTCGTTTTTGCTTGATCTCTAGCCTTCAAAGTGTAGCAGCCACCCCTCTACTGTTCTCCCTTGGAAAATAGGTCAAAAGTTCATCCAAAGTCTGATATGTTGCCTTTTATACCCTGGACTTGATAGAATCATCGTGGGCTTAAAACACATGGGCGCCCCAGGGAGCCTGATTTCATGTGCCCAGGCGCTTATGTAAAATTAAAGAAGTTGCCTTATTTAGGCGTCATAGGCGCGGATATGTATAAGCCTTTGCGCCTATATTTCTGCCTGGGCATAATTTTTCTACACAATTATCGCATATGGCGCTTTCATTCATGCACCCTTGCACATAGATTCTTGTCTAAAAAGGAAAATGCATACTTGGCGCCTATGTCGCCTACATTCATGTGCCTAGGGTGCCTGCCCTTTTTCTTCAAATTATCGGTTCTTCTTCGCCTTCATCCCTTTACTTCACTAAAGCCAATCATCATCTTTTTATGTCTTTCTTGAATCAAAAATTCATTTCTTATTGAAATTCTTGCTTGACACAAAAACAACAACAAAACATGTAATTCTGAAAGATAACTGGCAGAAACCCTCATAAAAGTGTAGACAATCTAAGTGCAAAATTGCACTTATAAAAGTTAATACCTGGATGTAGATAAAAGCAAAGTGACCTGATTTTGTTGCTCTTTAGTGATTGGTTACTAAAAACTTGTTTATGTTAATTTGTGGCTAACGGAGTGTTCTATTCATGTAAGAATTTTTGTTTTCTGTCCTACTTATGTTAGGATTAGAGTATCTCTTATAATTCATTATCAATAATATTTTGCCTTACCAAAAAAATATATGAAGTCAGTAACTTTTGTATAACTAAAAAGTAGATCACTCTCTCTCTCTCTATGTATATTGTAATCACATTTAATAAAGTTCAACAATATATTTGGAATACATCAACTAAAGCATACATCAATTATCAATAAACATTTAAACAAAACTACACTCGGATGAAATTATTTTTAATGGTATAAATATATCATATGCTAAAACAATATAATACAAGCTTCCATTTAATATTGCTCAAGAACATTTGAGGTGAGTGGTAAACAATCTTCTCATGTAATGTATTATACAAAATGATTATGTGTTTGAATATTAGCATTACTCTTACATACGTATTCATATTCTATACTCGAGTATAATGTACTCATTGCATGTATAAAATACTCCCTACCAATTTATTAATCCATGTATATCATAATTTCATAATTTATTTTTAGACTTCAATTCAACCTCAATTATAGAATCAAACGCTTAATGCTTTATCAAAAGTCACTCTCTGTTGCACCACAACATTCTACATCCCAATAATTACTCTATCTTGTAACTCATACGTCAAACACATAATATCGGCTATGATATTGATTGTAGGATCAAACGATTATCGTTTTACTAAAAGTTTTAGTTGTGGTAATGATGCAATTCAAATTTTATAAATTATAGAGCAACCAATGCCACGTTTTGATTGATATCTCTGCAATGACAATTATTACACCCAATATATTATTCGTAATTTGTTAGTGATGCACATTAATGGGATTTTACACATTTTCTTCTCGTCAATGTCAAATATTCATTTTTTTTCTTTTTGATTTTTTCAAATTCGATGATTGTAGGGACCGAATTGCTATTTCAATCTTAAAGCAATTTCAAACCAATTTTTCATCCCCAAAATTTTATACTCTTTTCCATTATTAATTTTTCCTCATTTCAACATATCTTAATATAATTATTATTTTTAATTCAAATTTTCATCATTTTTTCTTTCAGAAATACTCTATAATTGTATTATACTATAATGCAAAATATATTGTCTACGTGATTTCTCATCCAATCTAACCATTATATTTCCTCCGAATAAAATATATTTTCTTGAAAATGTTCTTTCAAATTATTTTTCTGAAATCTTACTATCAAAATCTCGAGAATAAACCAAACATCAACCGAATTTTTCATTATTTTTTTTGGACTAGTATATTATTGTCTTGGATAACTTGATTCTATAGTATCATCCAACGGACCATATACATTTCATACATGAGACTTGGAATTTAGGGAGATGATGAGATCGGATGGATGGGTATTATATATACAGAATATTGTTAGAGCTAAGATATGAAATTTATAATAAATAATATATAAATTTCATAAATTTTTATTTAAATCCTTGCTTGATCCAACCCCAAAAGTGTACTAAAAGTAATTGTAAAATTTACTCCAAGTGACGAATAATATAAATAACAGTTTTTTGAATAGTAAATCAAATATAATATCAAAGGTTTACCCAGAGTGATCTCACATAAAAGTTTGGGACTATTATCTTAAATATCCATATTCTATGAGACCAACTTTGTAATTTACCCAAAGGTTAACAACACGCACTTGAAGATCGAAGATCAAAAGGACGGACCATCTCACGCATCCATCAGAAGTATAATTGAGAAAGATCGATACATGAGGAGCTTATCAGAACATTAACTTCGTAGATAGCACATCCCAAACACGCACCATAGTGAAGATAATATCTAATCATTTGTAGAACATTTTAAGCAAACACTCTATTCATTATACCTAGTGAGCTTAATTGTAATGAGTGTTTTTGTAAATATTAGACATGTTGTCTGGACAGTGTATAGGAGATGAACCGGTTGATTTAGGAATTAGGAGTCTCAGTTGAGTGGAGATACTCAACTGAGGTGGGTTTATACAACTGAGTACCTGTATCAAGGTCTTTTAGTGCATCCTTCCATTCGGTGAAAGACCATGAGAAATAGAAGTATTAACCACATTCGACTTTCAGAAACAAACCAGTGCTCATTTATTTTTTGTTTTATTTTACTTGTTGTTTTGTTTGAATTATTTTACTTTGTTTAATCAATATCAGAGTAGGTTTGTTAGGGTCTCGTGAGCTTAAACCACATCATTGTTGGTGTCAGGATCGATCGGGGTGGGTGGCCAGTCCACATCCGAGTTCAACTAACTTGAGCTTCAATAGCTCGTGTTCTTGAAATGATGCACCGAGATATTATATCGAGTTCGACAAAATCGAGCGGAAGACACTCGGTATAACCAGCTCTAAACCCATTAACCATTTGAAAGGCATTTTAAAGATATGCAAGTAAATATAAACAAGTATTTATTTATGGAAGTTCGAAGGTGGTGTAATCCTTCTACGTCTCCCCTTCTTCCACCTCATGGAAGGATTCCACTAGAAGACTTTGATTTATACAACTCTTCGTACAAACCCGATCCAGTTGGACATTCCTCATCCAACTAGAACTCCTAGCAACTCAACTATGTATGTTCTTTAATGTCTCACATACAAAGACCTCTTATCGGTTGTGATAAATCATCAACCGTTACAATGATATTCACTCATCTATTAAGCTCTAAAATATAATGAATAGAGTGAATATATATAGCACAAATGATCTCTAACTAGATCTGATATAGAAAGGTAAGAGGTGCCTAAAATCTGGGCTTGTTCTCTTTCAAGCTGTTCTCTTCTTGTAAGCTGCCCATTTTGGATCCCAAGTGGGTTTGCTTTGATCTTGCTTGGATTGATCTTCAATCACCTTATTTGAGCCTCCAAGACTTGTATATATAGCCCCAAACAATGATATATAGATTAGAAACAAGAATATGCCCGTTGGAAAAGGTTCTGCACCATTCCCGAGCTTGCGACGATCATATTCTGGTTTCTGGGATCTTTCTATTTCGGATCGGACTGGTCGGATCAGTCTTGTACAGATCAGTCTGGCCGGATCAGTCTTGTACAGATCAGTTTGGGTCGAGATCAATCTTCTAGACAGATCATTCTGGCCGAATCAATCTTCTGGACAGATCAGTCTGGGTCTAGATCAGTCTTCTGGCCGGATCAGTCTGGTGCAAGACAAGCTTGATACAAAACAGCTTGATAAACTTTCTCTTCCGATCTGTTGCTTGTAGCTCTTGATTCTTTGATTTCTGGGCAAAGTGATGAACATGAAAGTTGTAGCCCTTTGTATTGGATTTCCAAATAATTAAGAATCACTCGATTCCGAGTTTGTATGAGATCGGGATGCTTGATATACCAGACCATGCGCATGCTGAAATATTCCATGTTTCAGCAGCAGGATCATCAACTTGCAGACGTCTTTTGGCCTTCTTAAACTCTGATTCAGCTCTCGACTCCTGCAGATTACTTGTAGGTATTCTTCCTAGCTTTCCAACCCATACTGAATCGTCTCGTTCCGATAAGCGAGCTAAGAGTTATGCCCAACATACTGACAATTGCTTGCTGTAACAGCTTGATGTTTCTTCGCGGTACAGCACGATCTTGCAGATTTTCTTTTCTCATTGATAACATTCGAACTAGCCTATCTGTTGTGAAATATGACTTTTAGTATTTTGATTTGGCTGTTCAACCTCTTTGGAAGCACGCCATTTCGATATCCGAGCTATGGGATAAGATCGAAACAAGCTGCTATTCCAGGATTTCAGTCTTGGTCCAGCTTGATATTTTCAAGCTATTTCTTTGTAATTCATCAAGCTCTTAATTATGATCTATGAACTGCACACTTGATGAGATATGTTAGCGACACAATAACAAGGTTTGTTAACATCAAAATCAAGATTATTAGGGTTCCTAAAACCCAACAATTGGGTTGCCAATTCACACGCGAGTTTAACCAATTTGAGCTTCAATAGCTCGTGTTCTTGAAATAATTATAGCGAGATATTATATCAAGTTCGGTTTCAAAATCGAACGAAAAACACTCGACATAACCCCATCTATAACCGATTAACCATTTGAAAATCATGTTAAAGATATGAAAGTGAAATATGTAAAAACTTAGTGAGCTACATTTTGGTGTTTATCAAGTACATAAAATGCTTCACAATGCAATCCAAAAACAGTAAGGTAAATAATGCAATAAAGTAAATACACAATAATTTATTTATGGAAGTTTGAATGTGATGCAACCCTTCTACGTCACTCATTCTTCCATTCGAATGAAATGATATACTAGAATATTTGGTTTACTATCAAACATGTACAACCCACTTAGGTTAATACCACACAGATAGTCTAAACTCTTAATCCACACAGCTCATACATATTCATGTTGTTTCAAGTCTCATATGCAAAGAATAATCACCACTGTTACAATGATATTCACTCTTCTATTTTAGCTCACAAATACAATGAATATTGTGAATACAAAGACACAAATGATCTCGGAGAAGGATATAAGCTTGAAAGACGTGTCAAAAGGTTTGTGTATTGTTCTTCATCTAGCAGAGATTATCTTTGAAATTCCCCATTTCAAACCCAATTGGGTTTTCTTTGGAAGGCTTGGATTGATCTTCAATCAGTTGTTTTTGAGCTTCTAAGTCTTGTATATATAGCCCCAAATAATGAGATATGTCAGATATAATAATATAGCCGTTGGGAAAGTTTGGTAAGTTTTCGAGCATTGCAACTGTCATATTCTGCTTCTAGGCTACTTTATGCTAGTATGAGGTTTTTTGGCTCCAGCAGGGGTTCTCTACTGGTCAAGGCCTACTGGTTGAGTGGTAGTCTACTGGTTGACCGCTGCTGGTTAGCTTTAAGTCTATTGGTCGAAGGTCTACTGCTCAAGCTCGAAGTCCGCTGCTTGAAATCCGCTTCTCGAAGTCTACTGCTATGTTCTATTGGTTATGACTCTTGACTCATTGATATCTGGGCAAAGTGATCAAGATGAAAGTTGTACCCTTTCTCTTACCTTTCTACGGAATCAAGAATCGCTCGATTTCGAGTCTGTCTGAGAAGTTATGCTCGAAATAACATAATAAACGCCTACTGCAAGTTTCAGAATGTAGCAGCAAAACTTGAGACCTGCATATGATTTTTCTCCATCTTAGGATCCGATTAAATCAATACAAATTCTTTTATCTATCCAATGAAAATCAAATTTAGAGTAAAGACAGGTCAAGTGTATACTCATCGTGGGAGCATATACATTCATATGCACAAATGTCCTTAAACCGTTCTGATTAACAGTAGCAATTATATATCAAGAATATTAGTTTCAAATATCACTGAATGGAAACATAAATTCAAATACAAAGGTCATAAAGAATGTATTAATGATAGCTTCACAATATATAACTATATTTTATATTCCCCTCCTGCAACTCAAATATATATATATATATATATATATATATATATGGACGTAGATATGAATTTTGCATATGGGGGCCTGGAGGAAAATGCCCACTTGCAGGGGTTCGGGGGCTCTGCTCCTGAAAGGAAGTTTTGGAGATCATTGCCCGTAACTCATTCCATCCCTTCATTTTCTACTGGGTGAAAATAAAAAAAAATGGGTTCACTAAATGTTAAATATGTTCATTTCTGGACCACATTGAAAGCAAATATATATATTTTAACCAATCATAATCTTGTCGTGACCATAATTTTTTTAAAAAGAAATAAATTTTACAAAAAATGATGTATATCTACATATTTTTAAAAAATAGCTTAAAATGAGAAAATCGGACAAATAAGTATGAAATTATTTTTATCAACATACTTTTTAAAAATTAATATTATTTGAACAAATAAATAATCCAAAAATATTATTGAATGAGAAATCGAAAGTTTTATGAAAATGTTTTAAGAAAAAAGGTCGTAGAGTTAGAACTCATGACCCAAGCCAACAAATTGGCCACTTGCGCTACACTTTTTTGACCGTCTGTTTTAAACAAAAACATATACATACAATAATTTTTTATAACAGATATATATACAATAATTTTGGATAGGGCTGGTGGGCTTCTAGCCCATACCTAAGATCCGCCTATATATATATATATATATATATATATATATATATTAAACTGTATTTTTTATAAAGAATTAAATATTGCCGAAAAGTAGATGATGATTCATATACAATTGTATAAATGACAGTGAATTACAGTGTATAATGATGACAGTCGGTGGTGGTGAGGAAGCGTATTGGCGACGAGGAAGGAGATGACTGGTCTATATTCAATCTTTTCCAGGAAATATATGAGCAACAGGAAATATATGAGCAAGTGGCGTATTACGTGACTTGATTTTAAAAATGGACAGATTACCCAATAGCACCCCTATTTACTAAGTTTTTTTTTTTTTTTGATATGGAGGATTTTTTGTAAACATTTTTTTGCCACTGTCCGAAATCGAACTCAAATCTTTCTAAAAGAGAACATGAGCATTTATTATTCGGCTAAACCCGAGGCTCCCCCATTTACAAAGTTTTTGGGTTATTATTAATGGGTTTTTACTATTCCGGATTGAATCATGATGGTAATAATTGAAATTGTTAACAACACAGCCACTTGATCGAATTAATTACAATCATTAACATTAACAAACACCCAAACTTATTGTTTTTCACCATACAAAAGTCTAATTTCTTGAAATAATTACAATTCTTTCGAGAAATCGAAATATGTAGCCAAAGAATCAAGTGTTCCCCGTGCGCATTCGGGTCCCAATTGGCCATTAGTGATGAACAAGAATGGTAGGGACTAGGGAAATTGTTTGCCCAAATTGGACCATTTTGCCCCAGTTGGACAGATGGGTTTTTTCAGGCAAAATGTTTTTTGGCTCCTTTTTTTTCTTTTTTTTAGTAAATGGCTCAAACCACCTTAATTAGCCAATTATAAAGATAAAATCACATGGAGATTTTTGTATCTATTATATTTTTTTATGGGATTTTAGCCAATTATCAAGAGCACAATCCCTGCCCATATGCACTTTACCCCTTTTTGTCCTTTTTGGCTTGCTTAACTTGTGAAAACTAGTGGAAACAAATTATTTTGTGGTAAATAAATATTTGACATTTTGTGTGATGTTTTTTAAAAAAATTAAAGTTGTAAGTTGCTCATTTGATACGATTTTTGTGATGTATTGGATCAAAGAGGCTATTTAATTAAATACTTAGTTGTTGTTTTATCGAACCAGATAAACAACAAGTTAAATAAGGCATTGAGTAAGCAAGGTTTCTTGGCACTTTTTGGATTCTTAGAAGAAACTTTTTTATATGTAAGCTCCTTTTATTGACTTCTTTTCAACAGGGATTCCCAAAGAGTTAATTTCTATTGTTCGTGTATGTTTTTTGTGAAAAAAAGTTGAATATTGCGATTGAATCGATTAATTTTTTTATTGGTGATTGATTTTTTAAATATATATTGGGTGCTTTTAGATTCAGAAACATAATTTAGTGTGTTAGAATGCAATGTAATGTTGTTTCTTTTTTTCTTTTCTTTTTTGGATAGGAGGGATGTAGATTTTGTAAATATTTTTGGTTCACTGCCCGGACTCGAACCCAGTTATCCAAAGAAGAAGCCCTTACTATCCAGTTAAGCCCGGAGGCTATGTAAATGTAACGTTTTTTGGATGGATGAAAAAAGTAATGATTATATTGAGAGACATTAAATTATTATTTATTATTTATTTTTTTAAATATTAAAAAAATTTATATGATAGAGTAAACAGATAAATTCTTAGATATCAAATATACAGAAAAATAATTCTTGTTTAATTGCTCTTAATCTTTATTAAACATACATGACATGCACTATACAAAATTTACTTTTGATTTTTCTACATAGTAGTATGGGAAAAAAAATGAAAATAAATAGACTCCCACATATTTAAAAAATAATTTTGTGTTTGGTTACATTTCTAAAAACCTATTTTGTCACACATCATTTTAAACTTTGTCCTAAATATTCATTCCCATCAAATTCTACAACTCTCAGCATAATCATTGTATTTATTTCAATTTTATGATTTAAAAAAAATACTCTATTATTGTAACATATATCCTAAACAAATAAAATTTATTTTAAAACTTTATTAAATACATTCTATTTTTATGATTTCAAAAAGTATTCTGTTAGTAATTCTTATTATTCCAAATATGATCTAAAAAATTTATACGACAAAATCTAACATGTTTTGACCATGTACATTTTTATACCCCAAAGATATTCTCACAAATCTTACATATTTTGATCTGCAAACTAAACATGTTCTCAAATATTCACCAAAAAATTTTCTCAATATATTAACGGGGTGTTTGCGATTGCTTTTTAACAATACTTGACTGTTTTCAGACCAAAAAAGTAGATTTTGAGTGTTTTATTTCATTGCTTCTGCTATCGCTTCTCTAACAAATAAGCAGGTAAAAGCAGAAGCAGGATGTTTTTCACTGCTTTTATTTGTGTGATGACAATTTTGTAATAAATTTGAAGTTCATTAAGCTGCTGTTTTATTTTAATAGCAAACACTCAATATTTTTGCTTAAAAACAACTTTTTCTAACTTTAAGCAAAAGTAACATAAAAGTACTTATTCAATTTGATTAGCAATTGCAAACATCCCCTGAAAATGAAACCAAAACTAGCTAAAATATATCATAGAGTTGTAGACTAGCTGTAACATGTAATTACTGATGTCAACTGTCAAAGCTAACTATAAAAACAAAATATTTTCTATATGCTAAAAAATTGTATCTCATCATACTCGTCAATTAAGCTTACCACAATCTATTGAGATTAAATGCTTAGTTTTTATTTGTATCCTATTGGTCAATTACCACCATGGTTCGCAATATATATCGTAAACGGGAACATCAGCCGTCGTGATAAAGTTACAGACTAAAACGGATATGTGGCTATAACGGCGATTTTGCGGTCGTCGGGAAGTGGAAAGTCGATTTTGTGGTCCGGAATGATGATTCACGGCCATCACGGTCATTGCGGAATATTTTTAAACTTTTTCCATTTTTTTTATTTTTCTTTAAAAAATTGTCTAAATTATATTTTTTTTATTTTAAATTTTTAAAAATTCCTTCGTGCCAAAGAACATGATTACGATAGAACCATAATATCTACTAGCGACACTTGCACGCGTTGCATGCACATACAATCGATTATTTTATATAATATATATTTTTATTAAAAATAAATATTTATAAAAATTACTTTATTTTAGTAATTGTTTTTTATTTTTATTTATTTGAATTATAAAATATAATAGTTTTTTTTTTTGTTTTTTATTTATTTAAATTATTTATATTTAAATTATCAACGAAGCTTGCGATTGATAGGTTTTGTTTTTGTATGTGATGGTATTCTTGGGATGCAGAAAATTGGCATAAGAGAACATGAGGTGCAATATTAAAATTATGAAAAAGGCTTACACACTTTATAATATTTATAATATAGTATAGATATATACGTATATAAATCATCTTTATATAAGATCAACATAAAATTATAGATACTAGTGCTCCGTTGCACACGTTGCATGCATATACGGTATTTGTTTTGTAAAGTGAGGTGGTAATTATAAATTAATTTTTAATTTTTGCTTTTGGGATGTAATAAATTTTTTTTAAATTGATTTGTCCCAAATATTTTTTTGATATTATTGTGGTTATCTAAATTAGCAGATGCCTTGCCGTCATTTAGCACATAATAGTAGGGGTATTTTCGGATTTATAAAATGGTCATACACTAAGTTAGAGATGCTTAGTCATTATAAGATAGTAAGAATACATCGATTATTATCTGAAACGAAGCCTATGAAAAAATACAAGGGTCTTTATCAATGGCGGTTGGCGGAGGTGCCCACACTCTCTTCTTCCCTTTCTCTCTCTAATGCCTATTTTGCGCCACCTTTTCTCTCTCACCCATCAAACTTTCCCCACAATTCTGCTCTCTGTTGATAGTGAGTGTCTATAATAAAAAACAAGAATATATTAGGTACAAGTAATCATCGTTTAGGGTTTCCCTTCTTTTCTTCTGCGATCTCTGCAAAATAAAAAATTACTGCTTTTTCCCTTATATATACAAATCCATTTGTTCTTCCATCCTTCCCTTGCTCACCCACTTGGGTATTTTTTTTTCTTGCCTTTTGTATTCATTCACACGAGAACTGCACCCATCTTTTCTCCGGATCCGACCGGTTGAGACAGCAACAAGACAATACGTGCAGTTCTTCAATTCCCGAGGAAAACATATGTTGTCTTTCTTGTCTTGTTGTTGTCTTGGCTTTCTAAATCTATTCCTATAGCTTCGGAACAATTTTCTTGGGATTTGTGCCAAAACTTTCTACTTTAGCTTACGCGGGTTTTAAGAGAAACTTTCTGCTTTGGGTGGATCAGGTCGAGTTGTGAGTTTGGATTTGAAAATTTTAAGGTTTGAATATCTTGATTCATTTCAGTTCTTTTATCTTGACCGGAGGTGTGTAAGAATGTTTTTTGCTCATCAACTACTTTAGAGTGTACTTAATATAATTTTTTTGTTAATGTTTTACATATAAACAAGATCGATCCCTCAATCTTAAAGTGAATCGATGTTATTCGATATGCGTTGAATCAAGTTTTTTATTTCACCAATATGGATCGATCGAAGCTGATTAATTTCTCAACTACACTCCTCATAGTATCAACACCTTGGTTTTCACAATTTTTTTAATTTTTTAGTTAAGAATTTGTACTAAAAGTGATCCATCGAACTCGATTTCATTTTTTTCCCTTTTTAAAATTTTATTCTCTTCATTCTTGGAACCCTTTTTCGTGTCTATAATTTTGTTGCCAATGATGTGTAAAGTGATCTAAAGAAGTGATGATAAGTTAGGTTTCATGCAAAAAAAGTTATCATCACATGTCATATTTCTACTTGTATGTATAATAGCCTAAGCACTAAATGTCTCATATGCATTATTTCTAGCAATCAAGTGAACATTTCTTTCTTTTTCTTCTTCTTTTTTTTTTTTTTTTTAAATCCACATATGTTGCACGGTTAATTTCTTTTTTGAAGGGATTATTATTGGCATAACCAAAAATGTATTTTTTTTTCCTTTTTGTAACGGGTTGATTATGATTATGACTGTGTAATGGGATGAACACCCTTCTGATCGTTATCAATATTATTTTTGCCTTTATTAAAAAAAGTTAACCGAGAATGTATGGCATGGATTTCTTGTTTTAGTAGGCTACGGCATGCTAAAATGCTACTGAATGGGTGGATCTTATCAATGTTTCGAAGAACTTTAGCTCGAACCATCAAAAACATGTGATTGTGTTTACCATGATTACTTGCATGCTGAGCACCTTCACTTATTATGTTTGAGGGTTTCTTTTATTAAGATAATGTCATATGGGGGGGAAATTTATAAATCTTGATGTCATACAGCCAATATCTGTAGTTGATCTTGGATTATTTTTCTTATTTACACAGTATTTTTTTCTACGATAAATTGAACAACATTTTTTCAGAAATATGGCAGTCAAATTCTTTTATGATACCTGATTTATAATTAATTGATTGTATGGATTTTTTTTAAAATTTTAGGGGCGATCCTGAATACTTTTCTAATTTTATCCTCTTTCTTTTCTTATTTTTCTTGGTTTCATACATATATCAGTAAGCTCAAAAAAGTTTAAGAATACTTATTGATGATGCTCTATGTGTGTATGCGCGCGCATGTAGACAAACACACATGATCATGTGGTATATCATTTCATTTGTCCCATTTTTTTAAAATTCATTTTGAATAGGAATTTGAAGATTACACAATCGGTATCTGTCATATTTAAATTTAAAAAGATCAGAAACAAGAATAGCAGAGCGTAAATATCATTGTTTTAATTATCAAAAGTATCTCTAGGAAAGGGCCATGATCAGCTAAAAATTAACTGTAAGTTTGAATGCCAGGTCTCAGAATAATTGAAGAAATAATGAATACTTTTTCGCATGTTCCTCCCGGATTCCGGTTCCATCCTACCGATGAAGAACTTGTTGATTATTATCTAAGGAGAAAGGTTAATTCAAGACGAGTTGACTTGGATGTAATCAAAGATGTTGATCTTTATAAAATTGAACCTTGGGATCTTCAAGGTATGATGCTATAAATTTGAAAAAAGTTCATATTTTAATATGTTTCATAATCATTATCAAGAATATGTATATGTAGATATGCTAATGTAATATTAATAAATCTAACATTATTTGTTCATTTTTCATAGAGCTATGCAGAATAGGAACAGAAGAGCAAAGTGAATGGTACTTTTTCAGCCACAAAGATAAGAAATATCCAACCGGAACACGCACAAATAGAGCCACGGCAGCAGGGTTTTGGAAGGCAACTGGACGAGATAAGGCGATTTATTCGAAGAATGACTTAATTGGTATGAGAAAAACCTTGGTTTTTTACAAAGGAAGAGCCCCAAATGGTCAAAAATCAGACTGGATCATGCACGAATATCGTCTAGAGACTGATGAAAATGGAACCCCTCAGGCAAGTAAACTACTATATTTTATATAAAAACATGAATAGAAGATTGTTTTTTTCCTTTAACCGTGCCACAGGTAATTAGGGTTTTCATGATCATACTTTAGCAAAAAATCAGCACAATCATTGAGACTAATTACAGAATAAACACAGTTTAAGTGAAAAAAGTATACATGGTGACAGCATCTAATACGATCATGTAATTTCTGACCATTATACAGGAAGAAGGATGGGTTGTTTGTAAGGTTTTCAAGAAAAGATTAGCTATGGTTCGAAAACTCGTGGGCGAGCACGACTCACCAATCTGGTATGATGATCAAGTTTCGTTCATGCAGGACATGGACTCCCCAAATCAGCATTCTCATTCAAATCTCCAATATCCGTACCCTAATTACAATTCTTGCAAGAAAGAGCTTGATTTGCAGTATGGAGGCACACAAGATCATTTCCTCCAGCTTCCTCTTTTAGAAAGTCCCAAAATGGCTTCTTTTCCGGGCCTTAACATGAATATTGGCAGCAATTTTTTGCACTCATCGGGGCTTAATCAAGAATTGCATCACATTGATCAAAATTTTCACTCGATGTTCAAAAATAATGGTGAAAATTCAAGCGACCAGGTTACAGACTGGAGGGTCCTTGACAAATTTGTGGCATCCCAACTCAGCCAAGAAGAAGTTTCTAAAGAAAACGAAACATTCCCGGTTGTTGATGATTCGAATATGATTGCTAGGAACTTGGAGAAGCAAGAAATGACATTGGACAATGCTTCGAATTCGACCTCTTCAAGTTGCCAGATTGATCTGTGGAAGTGAATAGATCTGCCAAAGAAATGCAAGAGTACTTATATGTGGGCATGGATGGGAATGAAGAATTATCATGATCATCATTATTACTATTATAAGTTTCTTGTAAATAATGAAAACTGAATTATTATCATATTATATAAAACCTAACTAAATCTTGGAAAGAAGTTATCTTATTAATCGTAAGATAGACGATGTTTATATAATGATCTGATGATAACCACAGTTCTGTTTATGTTCTTAAACTGTGGTTAATTCTAGATCTGCAAAATGTCTTTGTATTTGAAAAATGAAGCACTGCTAAAATGAATGTATGTGTAATTTCCCTTCAGATTTTGTCATAGTCTGTTAAAGTATATATATTGAAACATTTTTTTCTTTCAAAAGCAAAAGTTCAGTTAAATAGAAGAAAGCAAGTGTTCAAGCCATATAATTCTAATGTTGATGATTATTCTGGAAATTTTGAGTAATATTAGGTAAATACATATATGCTCATTAGTCTAGTCTCTCGATGCGATTTGCTCTCACATTTTGGTGTTTTATGATCATGTGCTAGACTGGCTAGTTGATTGTAAATTATGTTTTCCATTAACATAAATCTATATATTGTATATATAGCGAATTTTCTACCATATAGAAAGATAGAATAAGTTTTGATAGGGTAAATTTAAAAAATGGTCTCACAGAATATAGACTTTTTCAATACTAGTCCCAAACTTTTAGGACTCATCAAATATAGTCCTACGGAAATTGCTTTTAATCAAAATATAATCTCACATAAATGGTTTTAACAAATTTAGTCCCACAAAAATTAATTTTTAACAAAAATGGTCTCCTAATTGAATAGGGGATTTTGAGACCACTTTTGATTAAAAGCAAAAGTTTGGGACGTAATATTGATTAAAAAACAAAAATTTAGGACTATTTTGATTAAAAAAAGTTCTATGATACTATATTTGATTATCATAAAAGTTTGAGACTTGTATTGCAAAAACTCATATTCTATAGAACCATTTTTTTAAAATACCGAGTTTTGGAATATGGACATGGTCATCGTCTCTCGTACTATGGATAATAATAGCCCTATAAAAAGGCAATTTGTGGGTGGCATGCATCAATGGTAATCTTGCAATACACTGAAGTTTTTAAGCGATCTCAAGTGAAGGAATATAATTTCCCTTTTGTTTTGCTGTCCATCTACTTATAACTTTACTTCGAAGGCTAGCCTCATGCAATTATTTGTTTTTAATTCTTGGGTGTTTGGCACTAAAGGTTCCAAAACCTTTATGCAAAAAGGGTTTCTTCTACTTTACATGCAAGTGAACTTGTAGTAGTGAAAGCCAAGATATTCTAAATGAAGAATGATAAAAATTGTCTAACGGCAAATTTTATTTATTTTTATTAAGAGGAGCACAAGGGCTACTCCAACCCGTTTAAGTACAATAAAGCGTTTAGAAATATTCAAGCCCCCTCAAAGATCTATCACTGATCCTCTTGAATACTCTCAGTCTTCCTCCCTTCAATCTTACAATAAATTCGCAAACAAAATGGCACAACTAAATTCTCAGGCAATGTCTAAACCACTCAGTAAGAGAAAATGAAAATTCTTTTTGGCAATCATTTTAGTCCAATGGCTATTGTATAACTGCTCAAATTAGACTATCAAGAGCAGGACCAAATTTACCAGTAGAGAAACGGCTTATATCGTAGTATCATATTTGCTAACGTGAAGCTTACATTTTAATAAAATTTATGCATGAAATTTATAAATTTCAACCGGTTGCTAGACATGCTTTTATACAAATCATTAAGGTTCTCAAAATCTGGACAAAATAAAAATAGACCATCTGCTTGTTAGGTTTATTTCACCCTGAGAGATCAGAGTTTGATATGCCATATTGCAGACAAATATGGGAGAAAATGGTTTTTGGCAATGAACCCATTTGGTTTTTTAGAGAGCCGTATGTTTTGAAAATAGACAGATTTTATCTCCTGTATTTTGAAAATAGGCAGTTTAGTGGTTTGTGAATAGTTACAAAACACTCTATAACCTGTATTATGTTTTGCAAACCAGTGGTGTTTTGACGACCAGATTATGGTAAAATGTCTATTTTCAAATCACATGGCTATTTACAAACCACAAGGATAAATTGTCTATTATTTATGCCACAAGGGGGTAAATAGACGGTGACTCGGGAGAAAACCTTGACTAAGAAAACATTTTTGAAGGCACGCAAATTGAAGTTTCTTGCATATACATGCACATTCAAAATCACCAACTTTTAATTAGCATAGATTTGTGGAAAAAAAGGATTCAACATGCATGAAAGAAATTTTTGGCATGCATGGAATTTCTTAGTTAATATATATTCATCTTTACACATTTTTGACATAGTAACGGAGTCGAAGAAGAGCGGGCAGACATGGTCTTCTCCCTCAAATTTTCATTACATACAATTTATATATATGCAAAAATTCTGGCTCAGCGAATGTCTAGATACACGAAGATCAAAAACTAGCTATGGAGAAAATCTATATACCTTTGATGAACTCTTCTTCTCGAACTGGGCAGAAATTCCAATTTCTTCCATCGTATGAATGAACTCGAAAGCAGCCAAGAACATGAACCATATCCAAGAAATATCATGCATTTCCGCGGGAAATTAAGCTCAACAGTCCCTTCCAAGAAACTGTAAAACTCATGCAGTATAATGGGATATATATATATTCATTAATTGAATCGGCGTAATTCCATTTCAACTCATTGACCTCGATCTTGGGAAAGATGCGAGAATTTGGTATCCTAGGAAGTAAAAGCAATCAGCTTTTTCAAGTCAATCTGTCTTCGAATGTAGGGTTGAGGTCAAAAGTATAGGTATAAATGCTTATATATACATAAGATGGACGACATAGTAATTTTAATGAGATGGACTATTACAACTATTTTTTCCTGTTTGCTCATGCTCAAATCTCTCTGGACTAGCTGTTTTTTTAGCACTATTTCAACGATTTCCCGAGTCTCCGCACTGACAATAACGAGTGGTGCCAGATAACCTCCGCACTGACAATAGCGAGTGGTGCAAGATGGGTCAGAGGTCATCGGCTCTGTGGACTAGCTGTTAAATACATAGAATCATGAGCTGCTGCTGCGCATGCGTGATATGAACATATGATCTGGTGATGCCTCTAAAAAATTTATAATATTTGTTTTGCAAATGAAGTTAACATCATTAATTAACAGCGTGAAAAACTTCAACTGTCTTTGCCATAATTAATGTATCAGTTTTTTTATATAATATATATATATATATATATATATATATATATATATATATATATGTGTGTGTGTTGATTGAACATGGTCTCTGGACAGGCCTGCAGCAGGCTTATCTTTTAAATCATCATTGGGTTTCTTCTTGTTCTTATGTAAATTAATACTATAATTTAGTGTCTGTTCGAATTATTTTTCTGTCAATTTAAGACTTGAAAAAAATAATTTGAGAGTTATTATTCATGAAAAACATATAGGGTTTTGAACAAGTAATTTGGTGATAAATTTAATAGGCTAATATGTTATTTTTAACTTTAATTTAATTAATAAACTTTCTAAATACTTTTTTTTTTCCTTCAAGCAATGATACAATACATAAAATAAATTAAAATGTATATTCCGATTGTTATTTATATTTCAGTTTAGCTCTATTCTTTTTTTTGGGTGAATTACCAATACATTTTTCTAATTTAAACAATAACAAATTTCATTGCTCTAGTTTAAACAATCACATCTACCTCCACTTATTTTTGTCAAATCATACGGGATATAATTGTAGTTTTTTTATGTATCTATTACTAACTAGATGTTGATATTGTAATACAACTATTCTGTAGGAGGTTCCGTTATTGTTCAAATTAGAAATCAAAATTGAAATATTTTTTGTATTTGTTTTTAAAGGAAAGCCCGATAAAACAAGACATTTGTTGTGTAAATTAGTGTCCAAAGCAAGATGCTTTAAAAACACTGCCGCTGATAATTAACTGTATTATAACAATCTGTATACAGCAAAAAAGTATAGCACAGAGTTTTTTAATTGGGTTCAATTACACTTGTTTCTAATATTTGACAAAAAAAAAGTTTCACACCATGTAGGAAAATGAGAAATAAACTGACATTATATTTTAGGGGAAAACAGAAGCAAAGCAGAAATAAGTTTTTCTTTTTAATTTCCAAATGTTTTAAAAATATTTTGGAAATATTAATAAAACCATGCTTCAATAACTTTTGAAATGTTCATAAAAAGCAATACGCCTGCGAACATGGAGACAGCACATTCTTCACTCAATGATTGATGTCCCTTACGGGGTGGCTTGTGTGTCATCCTTATCGCTTACAGTCAACCAAATACTAGGAAAAAATTTTTAATGTGGACCTCTACTATATTATGTAGGGGGCCATGGATTTTGTTTTATTAACTGAAAATATATTAGATTAAAAGAGTAGGCGGTTTATAAACAAACCCCGACCCAGAACTGATTATACAATCCAAAGTGAACAGGAAATAAAACAACAAACAAGGACAATGACAAACAGGCGTCTAGCAAATAAGTGATGATAAGGCGTACGAGTAATGCGAAACGCCGAAAACCGCACAACCATGACTAATAAAGTGTCAGGACACCTCTGAGTCTGTCAAAGCCCCTCAAATCATACATTCCAGATTAAGAGTAAGTAAGGGGAACTGCTTTCCAGAAGCGAAGGAACTGAAAGGAGAAAGGTTGGAGCGTAAACTGAAATTGGACACCAAACACACAGACTTTCCTTGCCAAAGTCCTTGGTACCCATCAACCTGGGAAACATGCATGGCACACGAAACCGAAAGAACCAATAACCATCGCAAACAGTGTTCTCAGCAGATAAGCAAAACCCAGAAACCAACCAAGAAAAAGGTAAACACAGACACGTACCAATAACAACAGTTGGACCATAAGTACAAGACACCATAACCACAAAATACTTAATAAGTAGAGAGGTAATTAAAAGCGCCAAAATAGGAGGTCCCAACCAACTAGCTAGTCGGATCCAAAAATAATGCACGGAAGTCCTTCCAATCCCGCACATGCCCACAGAGAAACTTCAGGCCGCACAATAGGGCGGCCGCACAGCCACCGCCAAAGGGGTAAGTCCCCAACCCCCTCCGCAAATCAACCCACCAGAGTTGCCGTCAACAAACCACCCACCAGAACCTCCCCTAGCGACTCCCCCGCCGCTAGAGAGCCTCCCACGGGAGCCACCTCCAAGTCCACCACCGACAAAACACAGAACTCGTCGCCATGGAACCACCAGCCACCAAGACCACCGCCTAGGCCATGACAAGCGCCATCTCCATCCCCGAGAACCGAGCCGTAGCCAAGCGCTCCCCACAAACCACCACCAAACCCGGAACCTCCACCCACGCCACCGCCGGCACCTAGCCCACCACCAGCACCGCATCGAACCCAACCCCACTGCCACCACCCTCAAACAGCCCCCCTCCACCACCATGGCCAGCACCACCAGCCTAGATTCACCACCGCCCAATCCACCAGCAACCCCACAACCAAAATCACCAACCACAACACCAAGAGAACACAAAACCATCACCCAAAAACACCAAAGAAACATATTTACCGTCTAGAATCAGCAGGAAATCTAAAGAAGGAGCAGAGAGAAACAAAGCTTCACGAGAAAACTAAGGAAAAGCTACCTACAGGACTCTCATAGAGAGAATTTCCGATGAATAATATAATAGAAGTTTTTTTTCATAAGAGCAAGAGGACGACCGAAAAAGACATGACCCGAAGTTATATACAAAGATTTAGAGCCCAAAGAGTATATTATGATCGAAAAAAACTTTCATAGAAGACTGTCACATGTGCACGACCAGGGTTGATTCCTTATATGGTCAGGTATTCTACATCAATTTATTGTGATTAAAGGCTTAATAGTAGTTGTACTCTCGTTATGAATGCACAATCCACAATTACATTTTATATAAGCTCTAAACATACATTAACGCATCTTATACTATATATTGTATATGAATGTCTCAATATAGTATCCCATTAGACTTGAAAGAGCTTATTTGGAAACTTATCTCTACTTATTAAATTGAATGAATATTCAGAACCTAATTTCTAATAAAATGATGCTACCAAAAATCCAACTCAAACTATATTAAACATAAAAATTAATAAATTTATTTATTTCATAAAGTGTATCATACTAACAAAATAACTCGAATCCAAAAGGACCTGAACCTATTGGCAGCTCAAGTGCATCAAATACCATTTCAACCTGAAATATGAACTCCATAAACAGAGAGGCCACCAGGAAATAAAGAATCAGCATATATGATGAAATGTATCAGAAAATCACTGTTCTTGATAAATAAAGAATGATGCATTCCACCAATAATAACAGAATACACAATTAACCTAAACTCAGAACATGATGGCTTCTGCTAAATCCTAACCGGGGAAGATTGCTTTGAAATATTTGAGAATTCATAAAAAAATCCAGTAAACCAGGTCAATTCAACTCAGACATCCTAAAGCACAACACATACCAACCAGAAAAAGAATGCTCAAGCCGTAATGGAAATCAATGTCGAGAATGCCACAAGTAGAACAACTGGGAGCTTGGTGGAGAAATGAACTAGTGTGGAATCTGCAGAAGCTTTCTGGGGCCTGCAAGTAAATAGTAAATCTTTAAGTTAAGTATCAAAGATTTAATGGGATTCCGTGCATTACTGCTAGTTCGAGTTTAATTGTTCCATACTTTTGCATTTGTCTGAGAGCACCACAAAAGAGAGCATTGTCTGGCAAGGGTAATTCTGTTTTGTTTCCGGCATCTTCGGGATTGGTGATTCTCATGTATGTTTCTTGGCCAAGATACCATCTATCGAGATTCTCAGTTCTAAGATTCCAGATGCCAACATTGTCCAGAGACGCATAAACGGCAGTCCATCCTCCAGAATAAACCTGTTCATAAACGAATGCAAGTATGGTAGAAAGCTAAATGATGTTTCCAGTCAGAAACACGGTTGAAGCCAAAGCCTAAACCAGCCGATATTAAAGTGACAATCTCCTTTTGCTGGGGCAAAATTTGCACAAGCCCTGTTATCATGTCGACAATCCAAATATTAAAATAAAGATCATTATTTATAGGTTATATTGATCATTCTATTTTCCATACTAAACTCCTTTCAAATCTACTATAGTACTGCGTTTGAGGGTCGACATGTGATTTCACAATGTTTAAACGTTAAACTATGATTGGCTACAGATGGCAATATCTCGGGATAATGTGCCACTATACTCTATACTCGAGTTGTATCAAGAAGGGGGCGAACGGTAACTGGATCCCAAGGGTTTCTTGAGTGCAAGCTAAAAAACTAAAACCGTTGGGAAACTTTTTTCTCATACCTGAACAGTAGAGCGAGATATGGCGTCCCATCTGTTGTATGAACCTCGATTATTCTCAGTCCATTCACCAAAACCCATCCTGCATATCCATATTCATGCAAGAATTAAATCCTAATATCCACTAATTCCAGAGTTACATATAAGACTTCAGATCAGACAGTACCCCACGACAAAGAATGAATAGCCATCCAAGTGAAAGGTCTGAATAACAGTGTCATTGTTCTGCAATACGATCTCTATGAATCCCTTGTAAGTAGCATTGATGATAGATCTGTCCAGGCTAGGTGCCCTGTCCCGAGGTTTACTTGGAAAATCGAGCTTGTAGGCACCCTTCACCTTGAATTCATCTGCAAGCCGTATTGGTGTATCAGGTTTGACAAATGAAATCCCATTATATGTAGCTCGAAGTTTCCCGTCGATATTCATTGGTGGCACGCTCTTGAGCACATAAGCATCAGTGACATTGATTGAACCATAGTGGAAGGAACCTTGAGGATTAGGACGAGCTCCACTCGCAGTCACATTTTGCCTAATGAATTTGAAAATGGAGACAAGTAAAGCCAGACAGATTACAAGATATCAGGGTCAAAAGACGTACAATTGACTACCTCATGGGTATATAAAGTCATTTAAGAAGTAACATCAGTTTCTTCACACAACAAACTGCCGCAAGAAGGAAGTCAGAAAGATTTTTTAACATTCCAAAAAGTTGAACTAAATTAAATTAATCGACTTTCTTTTAGTTAGTGTTATCAAGAGTATATCACACATAGATACTCCCGGTATAACATCTTTCAAAGGATATACGGGTCCCAAGTGAATTTTTTGTAGGACAGATACATGATTTAATGCATCCTACACATGAGCTTTAAACCATTTCCAAGAAACCTTCTAAAGCGAGATATGTTCCTTAAAACATGAATTGTGGTCTTCTTATCCAATAACAGGCTTTAATGAAACTTAATTCATTATGAGTACAAACAAGGTTACATAATTTAGTGTGCTTAAAAAAGAAGAAAAATGTGCGCACCTAATCGACATGGCCTGGTTCAGCGCATATGATGGATCAAAAACGTCATTTGGAGGGTCCGGGAGGGGACCAGAGGCCTTTCCTTTTGAGTTGGAATAACTCAGAACTGCAACACCCGTCACCCTTTGCCAGATTGATTGATTCACATATCGAGGACTAGCCACAACGTAATAATCGCTGCTTGCATTTTGATCCATACTGACCAGAAAACAGGAAGATTGACCAACATGAATATCCATGCTAGTGTAGTTCTGCTGTGATGTGTAGTAACCCTCTGTTTCAACTAGTAGCAAATTATGATTCTGAATTCGAAAATTCAAAGAAGTAGAGACTCCAACGTTGTGAACTCGAATTCGATATGTTTTGCCTGCAATGTCACGATGTGATATTACAAAATGAATAACCTACCATTCAAAGCAAAACAACTAATGTAGTTCCTAAGACAGAACACAAAAGAATTCTATACATTAATGCCATTAATGTCCAGAAGATTTTCAACATTGCAAGGTAACATTCATAAAAGATTTAACAGTATGGTAATCAGAAAATGCAGAGAATCAGCCTTAAGTTTGGGAGATTACAGTTCAAGATTCAAATATTTAAACTGCCGTTGTGTCCAAGAACTTGTTTAAGAACCTTACCAGGATCAACTTTAATGGTCTCATGATCAATTCCATCAGGAACAAGAGTCGTGTTGTATCTATACGGCCCCTTTCCATTAATAAGAACTCCATCTGGCATGCCCAAATCTTGTCCTTTGTCAAGTGCTCTACGTAAGGCCTAGTGTTTCGAGCAACAATCAAGATTAAATAACATTATACACTGAAACAAATAGTAGTCGTGAGGACCATATCAATACACACCGTGTGATTACGTGTATACCAATCACCAATCAAGATGACTATATCACCATCGGGAGCAGCAAAAGGAATAGGAATAATCTCACGATTTGTCACGATAAATGAACCAAATCCACCAGATGCTCTCTGCAAATGAAGTGTAGGGTAGTAAAAAAAGCTACCAATCTGATCCTTGACCTGAAATTGATAAGTCCAGTTCCACTTTGGAGGAATGGGACAATTAGTGCCCAAAACCCCATCTTGCCATGATGCACGACGCATCTGTATTCCGGACCTATCATTAAATTCACATCAATCAGATCCTTAAGGTCAAAATCAGTTCAGCTTATAATCTATGAAGCATTGTGGTTCATACATTGTGGTACACATACCATGTCATTAGGAGACTTTCATCCAATTTGTTTCTGACATTTACCACAACATTGTAATTAGTAGTGACATTGAGAACAGGACCTGGAAACTTCCCATTAACAGCTATTACCTGTCAAAATGCAATTAATAGCAATAAAAAATTCATCTTCTTGCATTATAAAGACACCTCACTTAACAAAAGAAAGGAAGAGATAAATATGAAAACAAATACCATGAAAGAATATTGAGCAGTAATTTTTTTTTTCTTTTACTTCAAAAGCAAAAAAACAACATAAGCCCGGAGGGTAAAAGGATAACCAAATATACAAACTTGAGACCCAAAGCAAATTAAACAAGATATAAGGCTTCATTTTACGGAAATTGAAATGACAAAGTAAAAATATTCAAATCTACGTTGCTTTTCCAAGCAAGAAATGTAAGCCAAAAATAGTCAAACGAAACAAGAAACAACAATGCCTGCTAAGCATTACTTTTATCCGTACAAATATATTTTAGAACAAAACACTACAAGAATTCCTTTCCTTATAATTTGTGGTCCGTCACCAACTTTTCAATTATCAAGCCAAATTTCCTTTCAGCCATACAAATATTAAACACAATGGCGAAAAGTAAATGGGTGTTTGGATAATAAATCAAGTAAAGTTAATCTCAAAAGTGCTCCCAACTTCATTTGTATCAAACCCATCTCGCTTCTACAAAACCACAATTTTCCATTCTCGATCCATTCACGTTTCACACAAACATTCCGAATACACAACGCCAGCCCATAAACTGAGGAAACAAAAGCAACCCACTTCCGAATCTACACCCAAAAACTGAAAACTAAAACTTTTTTACCTGTTGTGGAACACCAAGTGGAGACGCAGTAATGTACGAGAGCTCCAACTCAAAGTTAGCAAATGGGTCCGCACCCAAACACACTCCCACTGCCAAACCAACGTAAACCAAACGCAACAGAGCAACATAACCCATTACAGTAAACAATTTGCTGCAGTTTACAAACTCCAATCTTGAAAAAGGATGTGATCAGTTTCTGTTAATTATCACATGAAAACACGCACTGATTCAAGCAAAATGCAGCCACAGATCCAGGATAACAATGTGTGCGTTCCGAGTTTGACAGCAAAGAAATGCAGGGAGAGTAAGTCAGCAAGTAGAGGCTCTGGGCTTTTTGCTGTGCTCTGCTGTGAAATGGTGTCCTTTGAATTGAATTCCGTAAATCTCTTTGTTCTAGAAATGTGGGGCGTAATGGGCGTTTTTCTTTACCGGTTACTTGTTAAGCCCGTTGAGTTTTGTGTGCCATTTGAAAGGAAGAAGAAATTTGTCAGTGATCAATTGACCATAATACTGATGAGTATTTTTTTTATAATTCAAACAAAGCAATTTAACAAATGAATAGCATAAGACAGTTGGCCCAGCTTACACGCTCATTTATGCAAGCCAAAAGGTCTCGAGCTCGAGTTCGAGTTCGAGTTCGAGTTCGGGATCTATCTCCCCCCTCCTTATAGTATAAGCACGTAATGTAATAAGAAAACAAGTGTATATTTAATTTAGGGGTACTTGCAAGCCGCTACCATTTGGAGGACAATGTAGTGTGTGTATCATTGTTACTGTAGCACGTGCATCCCCAGACCAAAAAAAACGTGCCCACGAGCCAAAATAATAGTGCACCAACAGGCCAAAATAAATCATGCACCACAGGCCAAAAAGTCGTGCACCGAAGGCCAAAAAAGCGTGCACCAATAATTTTTTTGGTGCAGTTTACCAATGTCCAATTTTAGTACATCCAATATCCAATTTTTGTGCACCGATGTCCAATGTTAATGCATTCAATGTCCATTTTTTACTACATCAATATCCAATTTTAGGTTAATGCATGCTCATGATCAAAACATCATGCAGAACATGGTTAAAAAATCGTGCACCACAAGCTTAGTGCATCCAATGTTCAATTTTAGTGCATGCAATATACAAAAAATCGTACACCATTGCACAAAAATCGTACATCAATGTCCAATTTTTGTGCATCCAACGTCCAATTTTAGTGCGTCAATGTCCAATTTTAGTGCATACAATGTCCAATTTTAGTGCATCAATGTCCAATTTTATTGCATTCAATGTTCATCTTTAGTGTACCAAATGTAAAATTGTGTGTCTAATGTCCGATTTTAATGCACCAATATCCAATTTTAGTACATCCAATGTCCAATTTTAATGCACCAATATCAAATTTTAGTGCATACAATGTCCATTTTAATGCATCAACGCGCGGTTACTGTAGCACGTGCACCCACGGGCCTAAAAAATCGTGCACCACAGGCCAAAAGAAAATCGTGCACCACCAGGCAAAAAATCGTGCACCACAGACAAAAAAAATCGTGCACCCAATGTACAAAAAAAATTTTGCATCAATAAGCTAGAATACATGTATCAAATGTCGATATTATCCTTTAATCTATGATATTATCTTTATATAAAGTAGTTATGTTTGACTAAATTCTGGGTAGTTGAGCAGACCAAAACACCGTGTAGTTGAATTGACCAAAACTCTAGTTATTGACTTGGTTGGAAAAATCGAGTTTCACAACCACCATTATCAAGAATAAACGCAAGTTTCATTTCTAAGAATCTTAAGAAGTGCTAACAATCGTTTAACACATTTTGAAAAGGAACGAAATGATACCAAATCAAAAGTAAAAAAACGAACCCTACATAGGTCCAGCTTCAAATCACAAAATCTCAACACACCTCAATCCAGTAGAATATCGACATCTCCCATCGAAAATCTCCGGCTGAAGATCCTTAGGATCCTTTCCATCCACCGGATACAAACGTCCCTAAAAACTCCTTCCTTGTGCCACTCAAATCCTTAGCCATGGATCGTGACCTCATTACTTTGGCAATCTCGATGACATAATCTAGCGAGATGTTACCATTGTGCTTGATGTTCTTCGTCTTCTTGCTATCGCGTTTGGGTTTCTTGAGCGCCTTGATGATCAGTGCGTCGGCATCTGGGGGATTGAATTTGAATTCAAAAAAACGGATGTGGGTGTGATTTCAAGTGAGGGGTATTTTTTCTGAAAAATGACTTAATAACCCAAAAACTTAAAATATTGACCTATGTGAATTGTGTTTTTTGTACTGAGTATTTTTATGTAATGATGAATTTTTCCTTGACTTATTTGAATTTTTGTTTTGTAATTGATACTATTATGTAATTTCCTATATTTAATAATATATATACATACATATAATAGGTAAGGTTTACATTAAAATATCATTGATCATTTTGTTAGTTTTTGACATTTTTACATAGTTTTGAACTACAAGAAAACTTATAACCGATGATAATTTAAGAGATGATAAAATCTTGTGTAAGATCAGTGTGGGGTCAGGATTTAAAATTATGAATGATCGCGCATTAGATTGGGCTAACATTATTTTGAGGTTTGGATTTAAAGACTAAGTTTTCGAAAATTCAGAACTAATTTTTTTTCAAATATTACCTAGGGTTGAGTCGAGCCACTAGAGTGACTCCACTCCGTGTAAGACTGGGTCACATGGTGACACACCCTAGTACATGAAATATGAGAAACTATGAAAGATAAATTTTCCAACTTTGATAAAAAAGATTATTATAAATTTTATACTTTGGTAGTTTAAATAATTCAATCCCTAATTATGGTTTGCAATTTAATAGATAGCATATAATTAATCATTATCAATTGTTTGGTTATAGAAAATGTATCTACCCCCTTTTTTATGAAGTATATTATAATAAACAGAAACATCTTAATTTTTAAAAATTATTTCTCAAGAGATACATGCTCCCAAATTCTGAAAAAAGTGACATAAATAAATAAATAAATAAATCATAAACAAACTGTTTATTTGGACCATAATTTTTTGGACAAACCCTTTTTATGTTTAATTATCTTTAGTTTTTAATAATTTCCATAACATTGCCACATGACGTTTCTTAGCAGACTAATTTGGTATTGTTCTTAAGGACACTGTTCATCGTTGATGTGTAATTTTACACACCCGTTGATGTAAGTATCAAAATTTTCTAATTATGCCGCAAAAAGTATTCATTGCATTCAAGATCTTTTATTACCATTTAAGTTTAATGCTTCATTAATAAGCCATTACGTATCTATTAATGAATAGGTTGATTTCCACAAAATTTCTTGTTCTTTTATATAGGTTTAATTTTTTAAAAAACTATATATCTAAGGGTAGACCTACATAGTGGCAGTGTCTCTTACCACAAAAAAAAAAAATTTATTTAAAAAATTATATTTTAGACCCAAAAAATACAATTTACCCATAAATAATTATATTTTGTCCCCCATAAATTTTTTTGACCTCCTACAAAAATTTTGCCATATATTTTTTATTTAATTTTTTTTTGTCCACTTCCGAATTTTTCTGTGTCCGCTATATATATATATATATATTAAAAAACACCTAAACACCAAATCTAAATTAATTATATAATTATTATATGGTATCAATAATTAATATTTTAGTTTTGTTAACAAATAAATAATAATTGGAAGGCAAAAGTCGATATATTAATTAGTAGATGAAACATTTATACGCCAATGTGGACGACAAAAGTCACAAATTGGAATCTGAAATTGGTTCCAACGGAAACGGGCTATAGCCGGTCATAATAAAGGCTACCCCACACCGGTAACGTTCATATTATTCTGCTAATTAATATTATCATTACAAAGGAGAGGGTTCCTTATCATGGGTTCAGTTGATGTCTGATCTTTTGAGGGACAAAATTTATTTTTATAATCGAATTGAATTTTTGTATAATCGATTTAATTGAACTGATTAAAATATAGTTTAGTTCGATCGATAACCGATATTTTAAAAAATAAATGTAAAAAATATTAAAAATTGATTTAAAAATTTAAAAATAAAAAAAATGAGTCAATCGATATTTTTGAAATGAAAATCGATAACGAACCTATTTAACCGATATTTTTAAAAATTAAAACCAAACTTCTGAATTAACCAAACCGAACTTCCGAAATAATTCGATCGGCTACTTCGGTTAAATCGAACTTTTGTTCAACCCTATTTGTGTGTGTTGTTGCATGGTCCGAGGCCACTTACGACCCATGCAAGAATTTCCCATATATCGAACTTCTGAATTAACAAAAATTTATATATATACATAATTTTTTATAAATATTCTCATTTCTTTACCCATATTTCTGTCAAGTTTCTTCGTTTCTCCAACACATTTCTCTTCTTGGAAAATCTAGATATGGGAGAAGAGGATTATATCAATATTTATGTCTGATTCTGATTAATGTGGAACTGAGTACTTAGATACGGTTCAATTCTGACTCCAATTTCCGTTTTGATTCAAAATGATTTGAAACAAAATTTACATATACTTATTTTACTTTCTGATAATTAAAACAGAGCTTTAATTAATTTAAATCATGATGTAGTCAGATTATAATTTCATATCATTTTTTGACTTACAATAATAACATTTCTCGACAGATCAATCATTGGATCGTAATATGCGCAATTGCTATCATCAAATAACAGTACCCGTTGATTTACAACTATGAAGGAAATCATGATAGGTTCTATTTTTTTTGTTTTTTTGAGTAGCGAGTGGCTAAATCAAATCTTTTGTATCAAACACGATTCGAAGTCGAGTCTGTCCAAAATTCAGACGTAAGCTTTTATCCATTTCAATAAGGCGGAGGAGCTCTAATAGGTTCTATTAGCATCAATCACGTGCAAATTTGTGGGCTCAAACTCCTCTGCACACGGTTTTATGTGGGCCCACCAATGAGCTGGTCTCCAAATTTTTGCAAATTTGTGGGCTCCACTCACATGGTTTTATGGGGCCCACCAAATTTATCCGCTCTCTATGGCCCCAATTTTTCTTTGCATGGTTGGCAAATTTGGCATTTAATATTTGTTTCCTTAGGTTGGACAGGACATATAAACACTAAATAGCCTCTCTCTTTTACTCTCCATAATTTACCAGTTATAATTATTTTTTACTTTTTTTTATTTTATTTTATTAGGTGAAAAAGTAACTTAAAAATTTCCTTTTAATCTCAAAATCTATGCAATGACCATATATATAGTGTTAGAGTGTCTAAATAAGATTTTCATCAATTCAGCTTTACGTATATAGATAGATAGCTCTGCATTGTCTATTACACAACAAGTCTGACTCATTGATACCTACATTACGCAACCTCTTATGTCCATTTGTAGCTTAATATGGGCTTTTCGCTGCCACTATATAAGGAAATAAAGTTGTGCAACTATTATCAACTATAACTGTTGGTTTAATGGTAAGCGTTTGATCCTAATAATTGGTATCTGTGCGAGATCATGAGTTCGAGCAGACCAAAAAGCAATTTATAGGGATTCTTCTTGGGGGAATGTTGGATTGTCTGAATAAGGCTCCCAAAAATTCTTCTATGCACTTGTAGATGGATAGCCCTGCATTATCTCTGGCATATCAAGCTTGATAAAAGGCTTTCCGCTAATACTGTATAAGGCTATCAACTATAACTTTTGACATAATGATAAGCGTTTGATCATAATGTAGATGAATATAGACCTTTGCCAATATGGAAGAGATACGAGTTCAATCTAAGTTAAAATAAACCTCCACCTCTTTTCTGATAAAAAAAATTATAAATCACAAACTTTATTAAATTTAAAATTTGTTGAATGTGGACAAAATCATAACTAAAAGTTAATGATTTTAAGGAAGCTAATTACTAATTTTTTTATTTTTAAATGATGCTGAGTTTTAAAGATTCTTGCGTTAAGTGAATTTTGTGATTAATAATTATATTTGATTATTTTAAAAGCATATTTTGTAGTGATTGAAATTAGAATTTTGTGTTGAATATATGTTCATCCCAAAACCTTGAACCTCGTTCAACATAGCAAGGACTTTTCAGGGGGTGATCTGGCCCATTAATATCAAGAGCTAAACCCAGAGTAGGTGAATCCAGCCCAGATTAAGGCCCAATGTGGTAATAAATCAATTTCCATACGTACAATTTTTACATGTTATGGAAATATTCAAAATATTGTTTTTTCTAAAAAAAGAAATATTCAAAATATGAATTTTTAAATTAATTTATTTGATTTTTAAAATTTATTAATTAATTTATGAAAATGCAGATTGAATTATCATGTTAAATTATTCAAATTTAATAATTTGATAAAAGGCACATCCACCAACTGAAATTTTGTTGGTCTCTAAAAATGTATACTAACTTGTATCTTCACGTTGATGTAAATCCATAAAAATGTACATTATTTACCTAAATTCTTATAATACGAGTTCAACATATTAGGCAAGGACATTTTCAATCAAGTTTCCATATTTTCAATCAAATTTTTATGCAACCCTCGTTCTTTACGCAGACTTAAAATACAACATGACGAAATTAGATAATTTAATAGTTAAAACATATAATTAAATTTCTTCCATTTTGTTGTCAGCACATACTACCCATTTTCTATTGTGAATATATTATTATTTTGGAGGGGCCAGTCCAAATACACAACATTAATTTGATCAAGTCCAAGAAAAATCATCAATTCATTTAGGTCTATTTTCTGATTTAAGGACAATCATAGCCCTACTTTATGTGCACCGGTGCACTTGATACAAGTGAACAATGTATGTAGCACATGCACGGTGCATTTGCAGCAAAGTTGTTGGGGTTCAACAATTGCCTCTGCTTTGTGATCGGTCGAACACGTGACGCTTGTGTCAGTGTATGGTTGAAAAGATTGAAGTTGCGACATTACCCTTAACTATAGTTATTGGTAAAGCGGTAAGCGCTCGATCGTACAATTGGTATCAGAGCCAAGGTCGCGTGTTCGACTCCCATGAGTTGCAGAGAGTGCAATTATTGGGGGAGGGATTGTTGGGGTTCAACAACTGCCTCTGCTTTGTGATCGGTCGAACACGTGGCGCTTGTCTCAGTGTATGGTTGAAAAGATTGATGTTGCACCGGGCACGCGGTTCACTTGCTACAAGTGCACTTGGTTCATCAAAATCGTGAGAGCACAACTCGCTGCCTTCCTCCTCCGATTCCGCGGCTACTGGTGGTTAGAAAGGTGGTGGCCGTGTCAAAAGCTCGGCCAAGGTGAGGGGAAGAGACTAGGTGCATGGGCTTCGGCGATTTGATCCTTCAATCGAAAAATTCGAACCATAATCGCAGAAACCAATGTCATGTGTTTTCATTACTTTTCAACCAGATTCCGGCGAGCTCACGGTGGATAGTGTAGAAAGATGCAAAATTGCGTTGTGAAGCCAACGGTAGGTCGGGCTCACCGTGAATCGACCGGACGAGGGCCGACGACGGTGATTTTGTATGCGGTGGTCTATGGTCGCGCTAATTCCAAATTTTTCAGGCATTTTGTGGTTAGGTTTTTAAGGGGTATTTTGCGCAACAAAAAATATCTAATAGTAAAACAAATCAAGAAGATAGACCTATGTGAATTATATTTTTTGAAACATGGACTATCAAGAAAAGTAGTTTTTTTGCTCATCCTTATTTGAATTTAAATCTTGTAAGCGATACCTTCTTGTAATTTTTCTTTATTCTTTTATGTCCGTATTCATAAACAACCAAAGTACTTTTTTTATTATTAATTTAATTATTTCCATTATCATGTGAAAATATTCACTTGTCCAATTTTCTTGAAAATAAAACAAGAATAAGCAAAACCTAAACTAATTACACAATAACAAATCAACATATGAATCCTTGAAGCCTCCCTTGGGGAGATCTTAAACATTGCCAATGATACAAAATTTTGAAATATATGGAACTGAACTACAAACTAGGGAGAAAAAGGTTATGGGCATCCTCGGCACTAGAAAAAGCAACCTCTGCTCCTTAAACCTTGTACTTGTTATTAAAATGTTCCGTATATATATCATCAAAGGGACATATTTTTCGAGTCAAGTTCGAGTTGCCCAGTGTGAGCAAAAACTTTCACCCCTCCCCAACTATAAAAAGAAAAAAAAAAACATATTTTTCATATATCAAGGTATCACGCTTTTCTTCCTCCATTTCACCAAGGTCTTGAGGAATACCATGACCTGCAAACGGTGATGAAATACAAATTATTCTTCGAATAGGGAGAAATATTGGTTCTAAATGCATGTCCATCAAGTTTGAAGCTTTTTTATTGGGCAATCTTGAGACAATTTATGCATAAGAAACATGATATTCACTTAAAACTTCATGCCAAAGAAAATTCTGCATCATCATTCGGAGAAACGATGAATACATCGAGACAATAGAAAAAAGAGGGAGACGCGAAATTCAAGAAGAAATATTGTTATACCTCAGATGGATCCCTGAGAGAGTAAAATGCATTGCTTTCCTTCGGCACAGAAGAAACAATGATACCATAGCCTCGATTAGCCTCTCTCAAAACCTGTACATTGTTCCAGTTTTGTTAAGAATTGTTTCCAAGTAATTATAAATAATTACAGAAAGCTTATTCATGAGTTTGACACGCGACCTTGAATGCATCTTCGTCCGTACTGTCATCTCCAACATATATTGGGAGAATCTCATTAGAGTCCATTAAACCTGCAGTGTTATATGCATAGATTTCATGAGATGCTTCACGTCGCTAAAAAACGTAACCTTTTAGCACTCTAACTGATATAAAGAACCACTCACCGAGTGATTCGAGTAGAAATTCAACTGCTTTACCCTTGTCCCAGTTGAGAACTGGTCGAACTTCTAAAACCTATATCATAACCATACCATCAAGAAACTAGAAATCGGTACAAAACTTGAGAAGTTCTAAAAGTAAGAAGTCAAGATAAAGAACAACAAAATGGAAAAAATACCTTCCGACCATGAGTTAGTCGCAAACGAGGATATTGTTTCAGAATGTCACTAACATATTGACCAACTGTTGTCCAACTCTGTCAATCCCACACAGAAGAAGAGGGATAACACATTTGATTAGTTGAAATAGAATAAGATAAAAGCACTTTATTGAACCACTAAAATCTTGAAACCCATTGTATACCTTCTCATCTACATTACGGTAGTGCACAGATAAACAGAATTTGTTGTTCTCAACTTTTGCACCAGCTATATCTTTAGTAATTTCAACAAGTGATCTAAAAACCTAAGTTTAGCCACAAAACAAAGAGATTTCCAATAAGATTTAAATTTTCTTTCTTGAACTGATGCATTAAATGGTAAAAAACGCCAAGATCGTTACTAGCATACCTCTTCCATCATAGGTAAGAATTCACTAGCAGGTTGGAATAAATTAACTTCCTTGCCCTATATACCACAGTTAAAGATGTCAACATTTTGTTCATAAATTTGTGCAGAAACACTGGAGTTTACACATTCAAGAAAGGTGGGTCTCTCAAATCATTACCTGCTTGACAGTCGACCTAATACAATTTTTATAATCGCTGCTAAAGGGCCGAACCGGGCCCATGATATCCATACCATGGCTTCCAGCATAGTAAAGTTCAGTTAGTCCTATAAACTCATACACCTGAATGAATGACATGAGACACAAATTAAAAAACTTCAAACAATGATCTTTCCATATAAATTTGCTAAAATATAGCAAGGACACAAAAGTAATCATTCAAAAACCATCAAATTGTCACCTTGTCACGACTTCTGCCACTAATTATTGCCGTGGGAAAATACTTAGCCGCGTCGCTGACAGCGGTACGCATCTGGAAAACAAGTCATTCAAGATTCAGAAACAACTCAAGGAGATGAGAACAAAGGCTGCTATATTGGTAAGAAAATTCTGTATTTTTTTAGGATGATATGAAATTGGGAACTACCGCATTTGACATGAAGGCTTGATCAGGGTTGTCAACTATAGGGGATAAAGTCCCGTCATAATCCAAGAATAATGCTATTCTCTTTCCCTTTGTATTATTTGCTATTTGTTCAAATGAAGCGAGTGCTGACGGATATTTAAGCTGCAGATCCAAACAGGGCATTACAACATCATACTCATTTCATAATAGTCAAAGATGGTATTCCAGAGGAAAACCGAAAGGGCGTAAGGAATTTTACCATCCAGTCACGGTAAGCAATATCAGAATCACTTAAAGTAGGCTCTGCGCTCGACTCTTTTGTTAACCTATTATGAGTTGGAGATGATGATTTCATAGTATCAAACAGGCTCGACAGGACATCATCAAGAATTCCCGGCTTTTTCCTCGGGATAGTTAGGAAGAGATTTGAAGAGAAAGTAAGGCCATTGGTTGGGTATGGCAGTAGAGCAGAGTGGATGCCTAATCTAGAGTTGTTCATAGGGGCAGTATCAGCAAGAACAGGGGATGTATGGTTTGATTTTAGATCCATTATATCCCGATTTCAGGCTCAAAGGTATAGAGTTCCAAATAATGTGTCAGTTTGTAGAATCAAATCGGATGAGATTATTTGCAAATCTTGAACTCAATTTAACCAACCAGTTTGTCAATAAAGAATCACTTTCTCAGATTATATTTATCACTGCTGGAGGGAAAACAGTGCATCAAGAAGAAGAATCCTGGTGAATAATAATCAAAGAACATGTTAATTAATTGATAGAGGAATGTAAAAACTTATTTATATAGCAAATATAAGTCAAATCTTACTCTTGCATTTCTCTTTCTTCTACGTCGTTGCAAAGGTTCTTATCATCCAACAGAAATAACTGCAAAATTTTCAAGAACTGGGTTTTCAGACAAAATGTGATATATATCATGGGTTCGCATCAAGATGCTAAGACTTATAATCAAAAGAAAAATCAATCAACACAAGAAACCTACTTAAACCTTGGACGTTTCTCACACATTTTCATTGTGCTTAAATATATGCATTCAATAATTATAACATAATAATATACTGATAATCAAGCTACCATTGGCGTTTGGAACCATGAATGAAAAACCAATTATATATACTACATATTGCTGATTTCAAACTACATTAAACAATAAAATAAAACAATAATATAAAATTAAGACAAAGAAGCACTTTTATCGGGAAACCCTAGGTCATAACACTATGAGCGGTGTTATCCTGACAATAAATCCTCTTAAGATAATCCCACATTTCCTTAGAAGTGGTACCATGTTAAACATAGGATGATATACGGTAATTGCACGGTTTTTGGTTTTCAATGTCCCTTCTTTGTATTGCTATCTGTATATATGGATGAATACAACATACATTTTGCCTAACTAATTGCTACTTGCTTATCTAGATATATGTCATATATTAGGAATAGTAATGATACACGTTCTTTCCATTTGACCAAAGCATGATACAAGTTGTTTCCATTGTCTGAGAACTTAACCACTTGAATGCTACGAATGTTATGAGGACACAGTCACAGAGTTGAAAGACTGGTATACAGAGCTGATAACTAATGCATATAAGGCTTGAGAAACGATGGTTTATAGCTGTATCATGTTTTACTAACCAACAGTATACAGAGGAAAGAAAACCGCATACAACCACATATTATTGGTCCTACAAAGAAACAAGGAATCATTGAGCATATGGACCCGGCTTCATAAAAAATTCACAAAAATGCAATAAACCAAGTTATTCATGAAAGTATATGAAAAAAAAAAAGTAAGTTAGATGCCACTTTAATGTTGTCGCTGTCAAGCCACCGCTTTCATCAAAGATCACCTATGCAAATTAATTAGTCCATTGTCATTTTGGCCCTCTTCATTATGGTTCCATAGTGCTTACTAGGTAATACCTTAACATATAAGAAATAATTTTGGCAATGAACCAGCCGACAACTAATGCTTGAATAGGACTAGCACTAACACAACTATAAGGCCGACATATCAGTCTCCTATTTAGTCTGTCTAGTCACTATGAGAGAAACAGAAAGAACCAAACTTAAAGTAGTAAGACAAAAATGGTTGCAGATTCAAAACTTGACATGAACAAAAAATGTTGAGTCATTATTCAGAAGAAAGTTGAGCCAAGATTTTGTCACATCATATTTTTTTTTCAAAAAAAAAAAAACATTAAAAATAGCATTTTTGTTGCGACTCCAGCAAACATAAGCAGAATATTTTCTTAAGAATATAGAGGAATTATGGGCTGCAAAAAAAATTTCTTTCATTACAATTTACAAGAAATGCATCAGATAAAAATTTGGATCTTTAGACATTTCAGAACGACCGGGGAAGGGGAATAGAGTCAGAACACAATCATATTATAAATTCAACCTTTCCAATATTCAAGACTCGAACAGAAACGAGCTTCAATTCTTAATAAGAATCAAAGAAAATATATATAAATAAAACCCAAAGGATATCAAACAAACCCAATACCGAAACAAAGAAATACAGTCTACAAACATGTTGAATACCAAGAAAACATGCACCTATCAAATAAAGAAAAAATCATGTGATTCTGTATTCACAAATGCATGTAGAAATTCTTACAACATGTTTCCCGACCCGGTCAAGAAAAAACGGGAAATGCAGATCAAAACCTAAAATAATACCGAATGCAATAATAAAAAAAAGAAGAATCAGATTTGGAAAGAAAAAAAAAGTTGCAGAAATCATCAAGGCTCAAAGATCAAGATTCCAGCTCACAAAGAAAGCGCTGACGTCACCTTTTCAAAGAACAATGTCTCCAACAAAACGCAGAATTCCAAAAGGGAAAATGTGTAGAATTTGAAAATCAGGGGGGAGATGAGCGTATCCTCGCGCGTATACTTCTGGATGAAAATCGAATCAGAAAGGGAAAGAAGAAGAAAAACATTTTGGTAGGAGTATATATAGGAGGAGAAAGAGAGTTGGGCAGGAAGGCGAGAGGAAATTGCAGAGTACTGGATGGTTGAAACCGGAGACAACTAAATCAAGCTGCTGAGAAAGTTTCAAAATTGCGCGCGATTTCATTTGACCGCTATGTAAAATACGTGCGAGTTTTGTGTAAATTTAAGCACGCTTTCAACATAAATATTTTATTGACTAGCTAATATTTGGTCGTTGGGACAAATCAAAATATTAATAAGGATTAATAATAATCTTATTGAGATAATAGTTTGGTTAATTCTGATTTATGGACAACTTGCTAAATTAATATTTGTGTTATTTTTGTAAAATAATACATATACTAGAATTCATATAGACGATATAATATATAAATTAATAAACTCTTAATACATATTATATTTATGATTAATTTATAAAGATTTATATAAATGATTTAATTATCATTTGTTTTTCGTTAAAATTAATACCAATTGAATCTCATATTTGACTTTTCTTAATATAGTCTATCTTTTGTTATGATTTTCTCATAGCTTAATAAAAGATTATTCAATGTCGTGTTGCTTAAAGAGATTTTTTCTCTCGAGAAGATGGCTCTTTAGTAGAATCTTCAACTCTATCACATTTACTAGTTTCCATGATATTCTTAATTATGTACTCGTCAGTCAATATAATTGCAGTTTGTTATTTTCTTCAGGGTACTTCAAGAGGCATTCGACATTCATTTCATTACGATAATTCAAGGTAGTTACTGTATTAATTAATATATAATTATTATTTGGGAAAATTATATAAAACATCCTACAGTTTGGTCCAAATTTCACTTTTCATCCATTGTTTGACAAATTACAGTTTACATCCCAAAATTTCATGAATTGTAACACTTTGCATCATTTGACTCGATTTTGTACTCTTATTGAATATTTATCACTGGATTCGATCGTCTTATATACTCAAATTTAGATCCATTTAAGCTAGTTATTCCAAATTTTTTAAAAAACAAAAATAATATTTGTAGTAACGAAATTCTCTTGTTAACAATTACGAAAAATTGAATTTCGACACCCCAAATATTTATTTTTATTTTTTAAACTATTTACAATAGCTAGTTTATATGGCTATATGTAAGGCGATGATGAATACATTATCGATACATTTTCTATAAAAACACAAAATCGAGTCAATATGATGCAAAGTGTACAATTCATGAAAATTAATAAACTGTAATTGTTCAAACAATGGTTAATAAAATTTGAACCAAATTATATAATAATTTTGGTAATTTTCCTTATTATTTTACGATAAGTTAATAGTAACTAAATTAATAGGATTTCTCATTCTCAAATCTATTTAATCGTTGAAGTATATAAATATGATTATTAAAAATGTATTATAAATTGAATAATACACGCGCCAATGACTATGTTATTACTTATTAGAGCCAAGCGACCTCCGCACGCGTATATGGACAAATAAAAGCGTGTATTAAAGTGGGCCCAGATCGAAAATCTTTGTAAAAGCGCAAACGTGCACAACGACTTCGTGGGAATAGTTCACATAAAGACACGAGTGTATCGTGTCAGTGATGACACGGTCACGTTAAACTATGGGCCCGTGATTTATCTGTCATTTTCAATGGCAGCTGGTTTTTTGTCATCGGCCTAACTGTTGGCCAAACGTAGGCCCTAACCATATTTAGAATAGTTACTAATGTAATATGATATATCAGTTTTTTCGGGTAAAACCCACTATAAATATCAAACAGAAATATCCCGAGAATATAACCCCAAGCACAAAGTATCCGAACACTATTAAATCCTACTCGGCATATTGGTCAAAAAGTAGCGGAAGATCCGGATATAACCAACAAATCAACCAGCATAAATAAACGTGCAGTAATGAGACACGGATTTCTCGGACACGCTCTACCCCAATAACGTCACGGTCAGATGTGATCGTGTTCCGGATTTCCCATGAGCTAGCCACCAGGATCAGCCCTATAAATACATACTGATGGTCTCATTGACAAGGGTTGGACTTTTGAGGCAAGAAAAGACTCCGAATAGAGCACATCAAGTCCGTTCGGTCTTTTTTCTTTATTTTTCTAATATTCTTGTTTAAAAAGTTTGTTATTCATATTTCGTGTCAAAGTCCTGTAATAGATCCATCATTATAGTGAAGAATTTATATTAGGCAAGGCCCCGTGATTTTTTCCCTTCACTTTTGAGGGTTTTCCACGTAAAAAATGTGGTGTTCTTTCATTTATTTTTCGCAAACACTTAGTTCTACCAAACACAAAAAATATCGGATCACAACATTGGCGCCGACTGTGGGAATCTTCGAGCTAAGACGTTGAAGAAAACAGAATTTTCCGTGTAGATCAAAGGAAAGAAGTATGGTTAGAAGTAAAGGCCGCGGAGATTCAAGGGGGTATATACCAAACCCCCCTTCATATTCGTCCCTGGTGCACGAAGGAGAATAAGATGATGTGGAGTCATCTCGAAACGTTCCTCAGGCATTTCCTACTGGAGGAATGCCTATGGAGCAATTAACTGAAATAGTTGCAAAACTGTGGGGAAAGTCATGAAGCAATTTATGACCCCGCCCCGGCAAGAGTGAAACACTGAAGAGGAAAAAGATTTGGCTTCTTCGAAAGGGCCGAAAGAGGAAGCGAAGGAGGTTAAGGACATCTCAAGTCGGATGGGCGAAGAATTGATTGTCATCGTACGAGTGGAGTTATGTCTAATGCCATTATGTAAGTTACTAATGAATGTAATATTAGTAATAAAATCTTCTCTATTTCATTTGATAATGCAACTAAAAATACCGCTGCAATTACTATATTAAAAACTTATTTGAAACCAGTTTTAAATGGTGATCTTTTTCATATTCGTTGTGCATGTCATATTTTAAATTTGTATGTGCAAGATGGATTGAAACCACTTGAGATTCATTTAGGAAAAAAAAAAGACTACTCTTAAATTTCTTAATGGTTCAGTTGCTAGAAAACAAGACTTCAAAAGTTTATGTCATTTCTCATGGTATGAATTATAAAAAATTTCCTTATGATGTTCCCAATAGGTGAAATTCCACATATTTAATGTTGCAAGCATGTTTACCTTATAGAAATGCGATCACTTTATTTTTTAATGAAAGGATGGCCGAACATTTACATATTGAAGAAACAATTTTGAAATTGCTTCTAATATTTGTAATTATTTAGAACCTTTATATGATGCTACCAATTTATTTTCGGTTGTTATTATCCAACTTCTTCAATATTTTTGAATAAAATTTATGAAATTAATGAATGTTTTGCATTACATAGATCATATCAGTTTTTTTACAGGTATTGTTGAATCAATGGAGTATAAATTTAAAAAATATTGGAAAACTATTCCTATGTTGAATTAATATTAATCAAGAGAAAGAGTGCATTAATAAATGTTTGTTTGCTTTGTTTTCTTTATATGATTCATTACATAATTCTAGATCAATTCCAGTAAGAGAAAGTGGTAGTAGTGGTGCTAGTAGTACTAAGAGTTCTGTGTGGACAATGTTAAGAAGAAGACAAGACACTACTTCCGCTTTTTTCTAGTTCTAGTTCTAATACATCTTCATTTACTGAGCTTCAGTTATATCTAAACCAAGTCATAAATTTCAGTGAACAAGAATTAAAAACTTTTGATGTTCTGGTATGGTGGAAAGACAATGCTATACTTTGGCCAGTACTTTCCATCATGGCACATGATCTACTAACTCATCTGATATCTACAGTTTCATCGGAGTCTTGTTTTGGTGCAGGTGGAAGAGTCATTGATGAAAAAAGAAGTAGAATAAAACCAAACACTGTGTGTACTCTTTTAAAGTATTGGTTGGATGCTGGTAGCCGCTTACAAGGTTTGGGAGGACATGATGTTTCTTCGGATGAAAACGAAGAAAACTAGAATATTTCTTAAACTCTTTGGTAATTTCTGATTTTGTTTTGTTCAATGTAATTTGTAGTTTTTCAATTCGTAGCCACTAAATTTTTATTTTGCAAGTATATTGTGCCAATCTATATTTTATTATACTACTATTATTATATTTAAATCATTAAAATTAAACAAAAAAATATTTAAAAACAAAAAAAAAATTGATTTTGGGTCGTGCCACGGCCCATAGGTCACGGGCCTGTCGTGCTGGCCCGGCACGGATTACTGGGCAGTGTCGGCCCGGCACGTGCCATTTGACTCACTAGTTTAGCACCTCATATGTCAAGGTACGATGATAAAAAGAGGAAATTTCGGTACCACCCTTAAGGTAAAACCTAATGGTGGATCCAAGAGCCGAAAATTATTTGAGGTGGTGGGGCCCAAACAAAAATTATATAGGATCCACTACACTAAATGATTTTGGGTCCTTGATGTTAAAGCCATGGTACATCAAAATTCCCATAAAAGGATCTTATAACTCCTAATTAAAAAAACCCAAAATTTATTACAAAGCACCATAAATTTTAATAATAATACTAAAAATTCCATTGAACTAATTATCTTAGTCTAATTAATTATAAAAAACCTCATTCAAAATAATAATCTCAAAACTTCTTAATTTTAATATCTCTGAATTGTGTGTACCAAATTTACTTTAACACCTATTGTGCACACAAAAAATTAAGTTATGTGTACACGAATTTGTGTTGATGCATGCATAATTTTTTTTAAGGACGAGGGACCCGCAAATGCTACTTTGGGGTGCTTATTGGGTAAACCCCGCACTGACACAGTAGCCTGTAAACCATATCAATCAAATAAATCGTACTATGTAAGTCTGGTGCAACAGACTCGGACCGAGAAATACATACATTACTTGAGGTATTTGAGGACTCTTCACTTCAAATACATTACTCCTCACTCTCCCTTTCGGCCCAAGCACGATTTTTCTTGGTCAAAATGTGTGGCCCAGAAAGTTGAATCAGAATCGATGCTCAGCTGAAAGCAATCCCTCATGTCATATCGGATCGCACATCCACATTATAAGGCATGAGGGGCCGTCCGATCTGAAATAAGGGATTCTCCAACGTCTTATTTCACCAAAAAGTGCACAAGAAGTGGACGTCGACTCCAAACGCAGCCAATGCAAAAAGACAACCTAAATCCCAAGAAAGACTCGATCCGGAAAAATTAGACTAACCGGCTTGAACCAGTTTAGGATTCCATAAATACAAAAATGGTAAAATTTAAGTGAAATGAGGAGTCAGTGACAATTAACCCTGTGTGGATCGTTAATAGATATTTTACTTCACGTGATTTGTAAATATGTATTTTACCCCATTTGGTATCACTAATATGCATTTTACCCATTGTGGTTATACATGCAAGTGGTGGTTTGCACTTATTCATAAATCATAGGGAGTAAACTATATATTTTTAAACCATATGGGTGAAAATTATCTATTTTGAAAGCCACAAAAAAGTTCGTTGTCAAAAACCCGTGAATGGATGACACTATGTTTCTCATTCCGTTAACAAATCACAACCTAATGGACATTGATTTTTATTATATTTCAACAACAGCTTGTTTAATGCATACAGAATGAAATTTGATTAAACATTATTAACTAAATACATCATTTCTTAGTCCGCCTTGATCATCATTTTATGGGAATTACATACTACAAAATATGAATATAATATTAAAATTACACACAATAAGCAACTAATAATTATTTTTCTTACGGGAAAATCCTATCGTATGTAGTTTTAGCCATTGGATATGATGGATCGCATATGAAATCCGCATTATCCATTGATTCTATCCACACGAGGAGTAATACTAGGATTGAATTTCCCTACTTAGGTAGGAGGAGGAAGAAAAGCTTCAGTACCAACCATGCCGAGTATTGAAGAAAGCTTCACCATGCAAATCGCCCCAATAACCACTCCACTCCCAAAAACCCAAAAATAAATCCCAAATCTTCCGCAAATTCTCTGCACTTCTTCCCCAGTATTCACAGTTTCATGCTTCTCAGACTCCTCGGAGCACTTTTCAGGCCACTTCTCGCCGTTAAAATCCTCCGGCGCCGAAACAGGAGTTCCCGACTCGTGCACCGCCTCCGCACCGTCGTTCAGAAATGCGTGAGTACATTCGGAGCATATTGATAGCGTATCATCGAAATTACTGAAAGCAGAGTTTCGAGATTCGTCCCACTCATGAAATGCGGTCTCCAGTGAGGCGATTTTCTCGGCAATATCGTGCAGTTGGTCAGAATTTTGCGAATCAGAAGTAAATTCCTCCATCGTGAGAAGATTCTTCAGGAATTCGATCCGCTTCACGATGTCATCGAAGCTGATCCAGTGGCGCGGGCCGGGAATTTGATCCAATTGAATACGGAACACGTCGGCGAGTTCCGATTCGAGTTCGTGCAGTTTCTTCTGCAATATTGCGGATTTCAGAGTCATTTTTTCTGCAGTAATTTCTGAAAAGTTGAAGTTTTTTTGGTCAGTTATTTGTATCTCGCAGTTATTATTTAGCACTTTAGGGTTATCCATCAACCATCGCGACGGTTAATTTCAGTTGGGGAAGTTGGTTATATTTGATTTTTTTAATCCAACACGTTGATTCCGGTTAAAAATGGGGGGAAGCAAACGAGCAAAATCTTATGTATACAAAAGGAGAAAAATAAATTAATTGTCATTTCAAATTTTCTATACGAGGATATATGTTCCTAACGTGTGAGCACATAAAGGTAACAACTTTGGGTTTGATCATTATGAAATTTTAAAAATGGCCACTATTTGTTCATGAGACAATGAGATAAATGGATAATATCGGAAGATCGCATATTAACTCACAACTTAGTTCCCAATTTTCACCAGTTCTTTTTCCTTCCAAAAATATGTGCGGTAATTTTTTCTCTTCCCCATAAAATACATATTTAAATCAGATATTTCAAATATAAAAATTTAGTATACATCTATATATATAAAATTTAAAAGTTCATTACACACGCAATGCCTGGTATGACATTTGTGAAATTCCAAAAATACCCTCTATTTTCTTTAGTAATATTCATGAGATAAATGATAATATCGTACAATCACATATTAACTTCTTAACTTAGTTCTCAATTTTTCATCAGTTTTTTTCCTTCCGAATATGTGCGACAGTTTTTTCTCTTCCCATAAAATATCATATTGAAACTAGGGCTGCTTACCGGTTGGAACCGGTCCGGTCCGGCCCGGAACCGGTCCGGTCCGGCCCGGAACCGGTCCGGTCCGGCCCGGAACCGGTCCGGTCCGGTAAGGAACCGGATCGAACCGGTTCCGGTTCCAACCGGTTCCGATTTGATTCGGAGGTTTATCGGATTTTCGCTTTTTTTTTTTTTAATTAGGCGTAACTACGCCCCATTCAGGCGTAGCTACACCTAAGCTACGGCTTTTTTTTTTTAAGAGGCGTAACTACGCCTCCAAAGTGGCGTAGTTACGCCTCATTTTTTAAAAAAAAAAAAAATCTAAATAAAGTGGTAATTTTTAAAGGGATTAGAAATTTAACAATTTTTATGGGTTATTTAAACATGTCTATGTGTTTAAATACTTCTAGCATACAAATAATTGTAAAGACATGACAATAGAAAATCTAAATAAAAAAATATTACAATTTAGTACTTAGCAGTCTTCATAATTGATAAGTATTGTTTTGGCTATCTCTTCTTCTTGCTCGTCCTAATGATTTACGAATTCGTCAACCGTCCCATCTCTTCTATTTTTGCATTCTGCTTCAAACCAATCTTTAAGTAACGTGAGCATGCATAACGAATCAGCTGATAGACTACTTCTGTAGTCTCCAATAATACGGCCGCATGTTGAGAATGCCGATTCAGAAGCGACGCTTGAAGCTTGTACAGCATACACGTCTCTAGCCATTTTGGCTAAGATAGGGAATTGTGCTGCATTGGACTTCCACCATTGTAAGACGTCGAAGTTGTCTTCGGTTAGAAATTGATAATTCAGATAAATTTGCAACTCAGTCGACGTGCTAGTAGAAGGTCCTTTTCCCTTAAGTTTTTTCCTGCCCAGCAATCTAAGCAAATTGATGCCCCCACCTTTAGATTGAGCTTGGGGTTGTTCTTCAACAGGCCTTTGTTGCGATGATTCACTTGCCTGTTGATTATAATACAATTGAAACATATTTTGGAGAGATTGCATTGTAGACGTCTTTTGATCGTCAACAACCTTCCCCAAAAATTTAGCATAATATTCAAAAAATATCTCAAATGAAGATAAACATTGACTAGGATCTAGCAATGTTGCGATGCAGTGCACGGGTGGGATTTGTTCCCAATACTTTATAAATTTAGTTTCCATTGCATTAACAAAAGCATGCAAGTCATAGTCATCTCTAAATTCTATAAATTTATCAAACATGTTAAATACTAAAGGAAGAAAATAAACGGAAGTTGGATAAGTAACACCAGAGAAACGTTCCGTCGCTTCTTTGAAAGTACCTAACAATGATACACAATTTTCAACAAATTCCCAATCCTCATCAGTCAAATAAATACTTTCATCGCTATCAGGCATTTGATATGAATTATAAAATGGAGTTAAAATATCTTTGTAAGGTAACATAACATTCAACAAATTGTACAACGAATTCCACCTAGTTTCTATTGGTGATGGAAAAAGAAGATGCTTTAAACCATTAGATAAACATAATTGTTTCCAATCACGCTTAACACGGCTCGTGCGTAACCATTTAGCGCAGTATTTCATTTTGTCAATACATGCTGAGTGATTGTCCTCATAACCAACTTTAACAGCCAAATTAATCACATGACATGCACATCTAACATGAAAAAAAATACCATCAAGCATTGGTTTAAGATAGGTCTTTAAATCACGCATCGCAGCATTGTTATTCGCAGCATTGTCTAATGTGATTGAAAATACCTTATCCTGAATTCCATAATGTCTACAAGTGTTGAATACATATTTAGCAATTACATAACCAGTATGTGCACAATCTAACTCATCTAAAGACAAAATCCTTTTTTGCATACACCAATTATCATCAATCCAATGACAAGTGACAACAAGATATGAATCAGAATTTACATTTGTCCAAATATCAGTTGTTAAACTAACCCTACAAGGCAAACTAGAAAGATGTTGAAACAATGTATTTCTATATTCAACAAATACGTCCATACAATTTCTTTTTAGTGTGTGCCTGGATATATGTTTAAACATGGGTTGTATAGACGAAGCAAATTCAATAAAACCAGCACGTTCAGCTTGTATAAAAGGTAGTTCACATCTGATCACATATCTAACAAGTGACCTACGATTAATTTCAGCAGTTAAAATAAAATTCGTGCCAGTAAGAACATTAATTTGTGCTTGTGTTGCTTCTCGACTTAATGGTTGTAATGTTGTCTCATCAAAATTATGTTTTTTTACTAAGTGTTTTTTAAATGTTCCGGTGCCTCCACTGGAACCACCGGCTTTATATGAATACTGGATCTTACATAATTTACATATTGCAACAGATTCATTAGTACCTTCTTTTTGACCGAGTTCAAAGTGATCCCATATCTTACTTCTTTTGGCACGAGTAGGTAGTCTACTTGCTGCTGTAGTGGCTCCGGATGACTCCACATGTTGTCTTTCTTGGGCTTGGGCAGCAACAGGTTCGGCAGGTTGTTGGGGTTGTTGTGGTTCGACATTCATAGAAGAACCACCAACATCGAGGTCAGCAAAAAAATCATAACTTTCATTTAACTCAGGAATTGGCACAGGCAAATTCATTGCAGAAGATGAACTCAGTGATAGACGACCCGGAACGAGACCCCGACTACGACCCCGGCTACGACCAGCACCACTGCTAGATGAAGATGCCATTATGATATAAGACTATAAGTAAATTGTAAATAACACAATTGAGAGAAAAATATGAGAGTGAAGTAATTTTCGTTACAAGAATTGTTATGAAACAATACACAACACAACATCCCCTATTTATAGTTTTTTTTTTTATTAAAATTTTTTTTAAAAAAATAAAATAAAAGTTAACGTTGAAGGCAACGTTAACATTTACGTTGCCTTCAACAATTTTTATTTTTTTTATTTTTTATTTTTATTTTATAATCTACCGGTTCCGGTTTCGGAATCGGAACCGGACCGGTAGGACCGGAACCGGCGGTCCTACCGGTTTGGTTCTTCGGAACCGCCCCGGACCGGTTTCTAACCGGTTCCGGGGCGAACCGGAACCGTTAAGTCCGGTTCCGGTTTCGGACCGGACTTAACGGTCCGAATCCGGGCCGGGTCCGGTTTGACCCGGCCCGGTAAGCAGCCCTAATTGAAACCAAATATTTCAAATATAAACATTTAGTATACATATACAATATATAAAATTTTGTGTGACCCCTTAGAAAAAGTACATTCGGTAAGACTTGGTTTCAACAAATGGAATATAAATTTATAATTCTGACAATTATTTCTTGATTTCTCTTTTACTATGTATTAACTTCTCACTGTTTTCCACCTAATTAACTGCTTTTTGGTAATTGTTATTATATGTATGAAGAATATGAAGAATTTTTTAATTAACTAAATTATTTAATACTTAATAGTTATAATATTTTGATATTATGTTATTTTCCTTTCATTCAATTTAAATTAATGATATATGACCATAAAATTGTAATAAAATATATAATTTTATGATCATGCAATATGTGTGCATCAGCGACTAGTATATTATTAAGGTCGAGGATCCTAGAGTAACTAATTTGAATGTCGTACTTTTTAAAATATCAAAAATAGCCCCCTTAAAATAAAAATTTAATCAAATTTTTTTTATAAAAATCATCGTAAAAATATATTCTAGTAAATTTGTAACTCAGTTCTCACTAGCTTTCCAAACAAATACGAAAATAATTATTTATCTTTATCTGATTTTTTGAATTTTTAAATGATCATATCACTTCTACATAAATGATCATCGTCTATTATTAATAATCATTTATCAACTATTTGATTATTTCATAATTGTAAAATATGATATAACTGTATTTAACCTCCTTTTGATTATATAAAAACTATTCATAACTAAATCAAATATTTTTACAATAAAATGTACTACATATACGTAATACTTAATGCTTATATATCATATTACACACATGCAATACGTGTATATCGATCAATAATATACGATAATTTGTAATGTACATATAAGACTACACTTTACAAATTCATTTTTCATCATGTTGCATTGTTTTATTTAAAAACTTTTCTTAGTAATATTCATTCGATATAACAAAATAGCTAGATTATTTATAAAAGTGCGAAGGAAAGGATGAAGTTTTCTATTACGAATTAGCAATTTTGCCCTAAATTTTTCTATAAAAGAAATTAGAGAAAGAGTATATAGGTAAATATTATTGAAAAACAATTATCAGTCTAAATAGAAATAACAACATGGCAAGGGGTAAGTAGGATGAATTCTTCAACACGACTGCATTAAATCGACATTATATATGCATTAAATAGAAATAATTATATGCATTAATAAAAGAGCAACTCAATGAATTCATCAAAGGCATATGAATATTATTATATATTTTTAACAATCAAACATATATATGTGGCTCAGTGGAGATATGTGTATTATCCCAATGGTATATCCAATGGTCAAAACTTAATTTGGTTATGTGGGATCCACACAAATATGCGGACCCCATATACCCAAATCAATTCTTGATCATTGGAACTATTAGTGGACCAAATGATTACAACTTCAAAAAAAAATATTACAATAATAAATAATAACAATAATACCTAAATATTCCGTTTGATTGCAATATCAAACAAATACTAACAATAATAAATAATAATAATTAGAGAATATAGTTTTATTGATTATGTCGTTTGTAATGTTAAGATTAATGTGAAATAAGTCTGGTCCATCTGACTTGGAAAACAAATCTGACTGGAAAACCAAATAACAATTTACAATAATACATAATATTAATAATTAAGATTATAGTTTGATTGTTTGTTGTCGGTTATATCGTAAGATTAAATATGATTGACCGTATGATTGAAAATTTTAAACAAATAATATATAATAATTATTAAAGATTATAATTTTTTCCTTGTCGTCAGTTAATATGTTTTGATTTTAAACATTAAAAAAACTATAATAAATTATAACTTTATTATTGTCAACGATTATAATCCTAAGATGAAAATATTTGGACAGTTTATTTGAGAATTCAAATAAAAAATTACAATAATAAATACTAATTAAATATTAGAGCTTTACTGCTTGTCCCTTAATATTGTTCTTAATGTTTTCTTCCATATTTAAATACCATAACATGGCCCTGTCGTCCATCTATTTCAATTACAAAACTGTACTAGCAAAAGATGATACAATCGACTTATCTTATTCTTTGTCTGGAATAACTTGAGTTCAATGGATAGTTCCAAATTATCTTCTATTAATAATTTGTAACAAATGAGAATGGTGTTATGCTTGTTGTTATGGTTCTTCGCCAATGATACAACCTTCTTTTGAAAACAAAATTCAAAATCCTTCGGGAAGATGATTTTGGTGGATGAACAGGTAATATTAAAAGTTGATAACAATGTCGTGAAATTATGTGCTTCTACAACTATAGAAATATATATTTTGTTTTTTTTTTAAACTTCGTAAATCTTACTGTAGCTTATATATATTTTTTCATAACAAATTGAAAACAATATATATATTTTTTTTAAAACCAGTCAAATCCTAATAATGAAGAGTTGTGTTTTTTTAATCTAAAATAGTTATCCCCACATTTATATATAAAATAATTACCCCCATTGAAAAATAATTATCCCCATTTATATATAAAATAGGGAAAATTACGGGCCGGTACACTTTCATGAAACATAATATATCATAGTCCAGCGAAAAAACATTAGTTGATCTAGGTTCATTCTTGGTTGAAATGACAATAATAACCCTACGTGGTCCATGTGGTCCAAGCAATTTTTAATAAAATTGCATTCTTAACCCCTAGAAAATATTTAAAGAACAAAATATGCCTCTATATACTATTCATCATCGTTTTCATCCTAATATTTACCAAACAGTATTATCATATGAACATGAGATCCTCTAGTTTCTATCATCTCGGGATGAATCCCAAGAGCATAATTTTGCAAAGGACTCACAGTTTATATAACGTTCGTCTACTTATAATTCAAAACTCAATTTGAAGATCATGTTAAAATAAATAACAGGCCCATCATGCTTCCGTATACAATAAAATTTTAACAAACTGAAATATACCATTTTGATCATAACGGCACCGGGTGAGGTGGGTCGCAACGCCACCAGTCGAAAACTTACTGCCTCCAGACTGTTTTACGAATGGCTCCTCACCATCCAACCTCAGCTCACGGGCGAGGTTAGTCTGCCCGCTATCCAACTCCTTCAGAAACCGCACAGCACAGCCCTAATTCGTTTCGTACCTTATGGCGTAAGGTATAATCAAGATATAAGAAAGATTTTAAAGAAATCTGGGAGATAGATGGGCAAAAGCCTTATTTTTATTCTGGAATACTTATAACATCTCTTACATTAAAACGTCTCCTTTTGGGAGGAGACAGACTTGTTTAGCCTCTCATCTAGATGAGGCTTGACTCAAAACACATAAACTAAAATCAAACAGAACAACATTACAAATGATTACAGAAGAAAGAAAAGAAAGAAAGATTACCAAGCTACGAAAGTTGAAATATTACAAAGCTTGGAGACTCTAAATTTATTCTCAGAAAACTATGGAGAATTTTCGATGTCCTTAGCTTCCTGAATGAGTGCCCTTATATAGGCATGAATCCGGACTTCAAATGCGGATTCCAAATCTTGATAATTGTTGAGTGCGCATGTGAGTGCGCCTTAACTTTCACGTGGTCTGGCATCTTTGTTTGAATGTGCCAACTTTTCTCGTGAGTGGTCCGTTATTTTTTGTCTGAGTGTGTTGAACAGTATCGGCACTAACTTCTAATGGTCCACCTCATTTCTTTTGTCGGGGAATCTTTATATTAGTTGTTTTTGTGGTCCCCGAGCTTTAGGAAAATGGGCTCTCTTGTCAGCAGGTCTTTTGTCTCTTCCTGCCTCTGATCGGTCGGGTTTGGAGCGGAATCCTTTCCCGAACTCTGGTTCTTTCTGCTCCAGGCATGCTTGGCAAATATGATCTATCCATCGGCCAATGTGTGCCATGTTGTAGAATTTCGGTAAGTCTCCTTTCCTGCCGGGATCTTGTTTTCCCAAAGAATTCTTCTTTTTTGTTTCAAAGAGTTCTTCGGCAAATCTTGTGGAGGTTCCTGTCATGGAATTCAGCAAGAAAGTTTTGTTGGCTGAATTCTGAAAGAACTTAAATGAGTATTTGACTTTGTCCATTTCTGTTAGACAAACTCAAAGACCCCATGCTCGTCTGGTTGAAACTTCATCCTCTGTGATAGTTCCAGCCAAAATTGGAATTCCTTCTGGTAGCGCCATTTTTATATTTTTCAGGGCGTTTCCATCTGGTCTTCTAAGCTTGATAAAATGAAAAGCTTCGATGAAGCCTTTCTTCGCCGGTTCTGGAGCAGCACTGAAAAAATACAACTCTAAGATATTGCCTCTTGCCAAATGTGAATTATTGGCCCAAGTCTCATAAACAGCTTCTCTGATCCATTTCGCTAATTTTGATATTTCAGAGAAGGCTGGTGCCACATTATAAACCAAAGCCAGAGCTCCGAAATTATATTCCTGAACATCGTTTGGATGGCTGCCTGGTTTCATCCAAACTCTCGGATATTTCCCTGAGATATCAACTATAGATTTGTCTGGGTTGATACATCGCCTGGTAATTAATTTCTCCCAAGTGCGTTGGTAATCCTGCATAGGTGAAGAAACTAAATCATCATTAGTTTGAACATAGACTTGTCAGTCATTGGCCTAAGATTCAACTCTCTCTCTTTTACCCCAGAGGTGCTGGGTTGACTTGAAGGTTCAGATTGTGATGACACCTGACCCTCAACATTCGCTATAGCTTGTACATCTTCAAGGAATGCATCATCTGCAGCACTCGTGATATGGGTACTTGAATCCCTTGCCTCCGGGTTAGATGAGCCCCGTTCTCTAAACACTTCTTTTTGCACCGTTGAAGGTGCGGCCTGAAGGATAGGCCCTTTCAAGACTTCAAACAATCGTTCATGGTCCCGAAAGCATGCTCGTATATGATCAGTAACAAGTTCCTGATCTGCTCGTTGAAGTCGTCCCGCGACCTTACATTGAGACAAAGAGTCCCAAAATCTCGTTCCAGGATCTCCAGGTTTTCCCTGAGATTCCTAACTCGTTTGAGGATATCGCTAGCAATATGTCCCTCCATCTCGTGTTAAGAAATCTGCAAAAATATTTTTATCAGATTTCACAATGACAATATCATAATCATAATATTGACATTCAGCCTGCCATCTTAAAAGTCTAGCCTTTTCTGGTTTTGATTCAATTTTATTTTTCAGAAAAGACTTAACACTAGTATTATCTATTTTTAAGATAAATTTCTTTGCAAGTAAAAATAATGGCTATTTTTTAAAATCCTTTCGAACTGCAAAGAACTCCTTCTCATTGATGTGCCATCTGATAACTTCGATATTATCAAATAGCCCACTGCAATATCTGCACGACACTTCTCCTTCTGATGTAACTTTCATGAGGACTGCAGCCCACCAATGATCACTGGCATCTGCGTATAATACCAGTTCATTCTCGTCGTTTGGTATTGCAAGCTTTGGTAGTTGCCTGCAAACCTCCTTCAGCTGTTTGAAAGCTTGTCTGTGATCTTCATTCCACTCAAACTTAACATCTTTCTTGAGTAGTTGACTAAACACATTCCTGTGATTTTCTAGATTGTTGATAAAAATCCCAGCTAAATTAACAACTCCTAAAAAACTCTGAAGTTGTTTTAAATCCTTGAGTTCATCCGGATATCCATGTACTTTTTCAACAATGTGATTCTGCAGGATGATTCCAGATTCGTCGATCTCAATTCCAAGGAACTCGATCTGTCATGTAGCAATCACTGCTTTCTTTTCAGAAAGCACTAATCATTCCTTGTAACAAACGTCTGAAAGATTTCCAGATGTTTAAGATGTTCTTTCATATTTTTTGACGCTATGAAGATGTCGTCAATATAAACGAACATGAAGCTGAAGTAATCATTGAATAGATTATCCATCTTTCTTTGATATATCTGGGGAGCATTTGCCAATCCCATTGGCATAACATTCCAGATATAATGTCCTTGTGGTACGGAGAATGCTGTAAACTTTAAGCTTGCTTCCTCCATTTTAATCTGGAAACCCAGACTTGCAATCGAACTTAGAAAACACTTTGGCATTCTTGATGTTATTTACCAAATGTTCTCTGCTTGGGATAAAATAACCATCGAATTCCAAGATTTCGTTGATCCCTTTATAGTTGATCACCAATCTTGGCTTGCCTCGTTTAATCTCTCCATGATTCCTAACAAGCAATCCTGGACTGTTGTATGGAGAAATACCTGCTGAGATTAACTTAAGGTCAAGATGTTCTTTAAGTATCATCTGCATATCCATCCGATCTTCCATATTCATGGAGATTGGTCTGAATCTGACAAACTCATTTTCTCTTCCGGCTTTCACCTTCAAAGTAGCTTTGAGCTCATTCTTGTTCCACTATGCTAGTGGATCCTCGTTGTAGTTCCTCCGAATTTTTCTTTTTACATCCTCTAGAGTGATTCGCTCTTCAAAGGTAGTCTCAGGTTGTGGAACTTCTTCTTGTAATGCTTTTTTTAATAGCAACAGGGTTTCTGGAGTTAATTCTTCCTCATCCTGTTCCCTGAAAGACATAATGTTAACCCAGTCAAAAGTTTGAGAATCCTTTTCACTAGGACCTTGTTGTCGAAACTGAAGAATTGCTTCTCCAAATTTCCGATGATCCTTCATCTTTGGGTGTCGAAGTTTTCCTTCACCACCACGCTTGCTGCGAAAACTAATAGGGAATTTTCTATGAAACGCCTCCCGTAGTCTCTGCACAATAATCTTATGATCACAAAGGGTTGTGAAAATAAGTCTCCTGGTCTCGCTCTCCTGTGTGAACCTCTTGAATGTCTGAGGAAATTGTTTCCTAACAGCATATCTGCACCTGTATCATGGAAATAAATATGTGGAGTTTTGACTTTGTACCATGGAGTACCGCCTGCTCCGCCGATAATGATTTCCTCCTTCCTTAAGAATAAGGATCCTTTTGGAAAAGTCTCTTCCGGCAATGGCTGATAATTTCTCACCAACTTATTTGGGGAAGATATCTCGCCTGGCAGTACATATCCCACCTCCTGAATCTATGTAGGCTGCAAAATATTCTGCCCGGTACTTCTCATATAACATCCAATGGAGATGTATATTGAGAATGGACTGGTGGTCATCGAATTCGGTATCTCTTTCCATTGACCGTGTTCTTTAATCTCCTGGATTTCTCTGTAGGGATTAGCTGCATCTCAATTTGGTTTCCCGTGAATTCCATCGGGATAAAAAAATTCATATGGATAATCCGATGCTTCCTGCTTCGAAGACCAATAATATCCATCTTTCTCCATTGCTCCAATTGTAAATCCATTGTACATTTGAAGCTTTGGTTCTTCCTTCATGATTCTCATATTAGTTTTATGAGAAACTGTGGTATGAGAGAAAAACCCCGACGGCTCTTCTCTGATCACGTGTTTAAGGAACTCTCTTCACTCTGATTCTGAGCTGGATTCACCTCCATCAGAATAGATTTCTTCTTCGTAGATGCTTTTATCTGAGGGAATATCCTCAAATTGATACACCTGTACCAAATCCTGAAAATAGACAGCATCCTCATATTCTTTGGTATGCTCGAACTGTCTTACTCCTCGGCTTTGGTTTTCTGGACAATCTGTAGAGATATGTCCTCTTGCTCCACATGTCCAGCAGTTACAATCTTTGAAACTCTCATTTGCACTAGTATGTGTGCATCTGAAAGTTCTTTTCATTGGTGTTCTGCTAGAACTAGCTTGCTTAGAACCTGTCGACGAGATTATACTCCTTGTTGGTCCTGATCTTTGCCCCGATCTGTAGGTTCGGGCTTTCTGCTTTGACCAGAACTTTCTAGGTCTCCATGAAGACCTACTTCTTCTTGAACTACTTCCTCGGGCATATGGATGACTTTTGTGTTTTTTCATCTTTCGCATTTGTGGGTAGTTTCCAATGATTGTAGGAATATCATTTCACGTACAACAAATAGGAGCCATTTTGTTGATTCCTCTGAGCTTCTTGAAATTCTTTTGGAGCTTTGCTTGGTAGCACCACTCCGCAAGCTTTACTTTGAGAAATGACATTCTCCTGGTCCCCATCTCGATTGCATGAGGTGTATACTCCTGGATAAGCATTTCTCTCAATGGGCTCGGAATTTTGGCAAAGAACAATTCTGCTGCATCATTTTCTTCTATTTTCGCCTTCCATCGATACTATGTAAGAGTTTGATGTACTCGTCTACATAACAGATATCATGTAATTCCAGGCTAATTAGAGATTGTCTATATTTCTTAGCCTTCTCTTCCTCCATTCCTTCAAAGTAACTTACTCCAATGAAACAGATTTTAAAGAATTTTTCCATCTTGTCTACGATCTCTTTCAGGGACTCTTCGGCTAAAACTTCTTCCTTGGTACCTGGATCTCCCATATCCCAGGCAATCTTGACTGATCCTTCCAAACTCATTTTAAGAAGTAAAATGAATACTTCTTTACTTAGATCAAGAGTTCCTGTTGCTATTCTCATTGCTGAAGCCCATTCATCAATAAGAACTTCTCTGTTTTTGAAATTCAAGATATCCATGTTGAGCATAAGTCCATATGGATGGATTAGATCTAACTGAGATTTCCCGTAGGGCGTCTGGTGTATATCGGGCCTTCGGGAACGGTTCATTGTTCCAACTGGGGGATCTAAAGATGCTGAAGAGAAATCTTCCCTGTGTGGCATACTTTGATCACCTTCGAGTGGGTTGTGTGACCCGAAATTCTCTTGTGGTAGAGGTCTTTGTACAAGCTCATGTCTTGAATTCTACGAGATTTAGTCCCGCAAATGAATCAGCAAGATCACGTAGATCTTCCAAGTTGATTCTTTCCATTACTTTGTGGGATGTAATGGCTCTCCTCGTAGGACTGCAATCATTTTTTCAATCTCTGACAAAGGCCTTCAGACCTCCTCTGCTTTCCATTTTTGGTGTAAAAGGGATTCTGTCCCGTAAGATGGTGGCAACCATCCTCCGTTCCTTCTTCCTGTCGGACTTGGCCTTGACTCCAATTCCTTAACTCGGGATTGAACATCTTGAAGGTTTTCAAGAATCTCCTTCTGATGTTTAATCATAATCTCCATCTGACTATGAATCTGATGGATCTGTGCAGGGACATGGTATTGAAGGTAGCCATAACACACCGTCTTCTAAATCTCTCTAAGATCTTGAGATATCTTAGAAGAATCTGGCTCGATTTCTCGAAAGGTTGGTTCTCCCATCCTAATCATCTGGCCGGACCCTGTTGGATCATTGGGGTCTGGAACAATGTCCTCGTGTTCAGGATGATTGTCTTCCTGGAGTTCGGCCAACTGGAACTGTAGTTTGAGGTTCACTTGATGAAGCCTCTTAGCCATCCTTTCCAATTTCTTGTAATGATTTATGCATGGGGTGCATAAATCTGTTCCTCGTAATTGTTTCCACTTATGGTTGAAGCGTTGAGCTTCTGCCCTATGCTTCTGATTTAGTGCTTCCAATTTCTGGAAGTACCACCTGTATGAATGGCACTTCGAACATTCGTTCGGGTCCATAATTTCTTGCATCGTCTCATCCGTATAGGTTACAAATTAATATTCAAGATATTATTATAGTATTTCCAGAATAAACCTAGGCTCTGATACCATTTGGTGCCAAGGATCGCAAAAAACGGGGACTTGTAAAAAGACGACGTTAAATGTTACTTTTATATAAATATAAGGATATAAAAGATAATTAAATATTATATATGGACTTCTTTGTAATTTAAACAAAGCCTAAGGGATAGAATGCAATATATCAAACCATTGAGGGGTAAAAGAGTCATAATAAAACACTCAACTGATTGAAAATTTGAAAATTGGACCTATTTCAACAAAATTGTTTCCAATTTGGCTTTTTATTGCACTAAGATTTTTCCCAAGACTAATTAGATTTTGTGTCACAAAAGTGTACTTCCTTGTAATTTCCCCTTTAAAATAATTACCCCCCATCGAAATTTTATATCTGTTAATTATCTTGCTATATTTTGCGAATATGCTAATTGTATCTTAGTTATTGCAAGGCACTCATATATGGAATTATCTTCCGGAATGCAATGCAATATTTTGAAGATCAACTCAAATTCAATAGAAGGTACCTCATATCAAGTCCAACAGTCAGGGAGATAAACAACAGTTTTCCAAACGTCAATCAGAAAATTGAACTGGTCCTACAAACGAATACAACAACTACAGAAATAGAGAAGGATTTTCAAGTACTCTGGTGTCACTTCAGAGTTTGATAAATTGAAGATAAATTCGTAAGATGATCAACCACACAGTAATTCTCAATATATATATTTATATTATAATAATATCAATACTTTTTAATGGGATAATAATTTTAAATGGGATAACTATATTTTCTACACAATTTAGTAGATGTGATAGGTGTCATAACGAAGGTAAAGCAATCGGTCCCATTTCAAAATCACGACAAGAGCATTTGTTATCGAAGAGAGGTCGTATTGATTAACCTTCGGTGGGTACAAACAATCTTATTACAAGTAAAACTTTTATAAATCATATTATTAGTCTGTTATTTCAACAAATATGTTATATCATCACATTTCCTCTCAGACTTGATACTATTACAATAAATTTATGGGACGATCTCGCTATCAATGAAGGGCAATGGTTACAAAAACTTGAGAATGAAGCCAATAATAGCTTTCTCAAATATGAAAAGACATCTATATCAAGGTATATTTTATAAATTATTATTATTATATCCCAATTAGAAGGTAACTATACTAACACATTCTTTTTCTGCATAAATGATTTGGCTGAAATTCACATCTACTACTGCAATATTTTTTAACCCACCATCCACTTAATCAGAAAAATAAATTTATGTTTTGAAATTTCACTATATTAGTTAGTCAATCTTCACTTTTAGATAAGTATTACCGATATACCTGTATCTTTTTCACTTAGACTGAATAAGTAGATATAGTATTCTCTAATAAAATATATTAAAACAAAAACATTGTCGTATTCATACAATAGTTACACTTATTTCAAATTTTATTTCGGTTAATTTAAGGCATTTATAAATAATTTTATAACTAGTATTTAATATCAATGATTTCAAACAGGATGAAGACTAGTTTTAAGGAACAAAATTTGGAGGAATTATGGATGGCTAGAAGGATTAAAAAAATACCAAGGAAGTCACACTAAAACAATTGTTCAATGAACGACATACTTTAAGTGAGGCATACAATTGTTTATAAGAATTTTTGTTCGTTTCACTCTAATTATTTTTGTTACATCTCCAAAATAATAACCTTCTCATATATCAAATACTTCTAATATTCTCTAATGAATATAGAACACATATATGTTGAGCCTTAAACACATGGTTGTGTTTAATGCTTAATTTATCTCCGAATTTATTATGGGTTTTGATGATCAACAAAACTTGCATTTATTGTACTAATATGTCTACTTAGTGTACAGGGTTATATTGATAAATTGGTTGGGAAGACCAATGGAAGAGAACCCAAGTTATACAATAACATATGCGAGTTCATAGGACAAGCGGTGAATTTTATCAAGGAATCTATTGAGCTTGGACGAGAAGGAATGACATCTATGAACAACCAATTTAAGTGTTCAACATTGTGGAATGATGTTGGAACAATTTCTTATGATGGGATGAAGACCCACAAACCAATGGTCCGTTAGTGGGCAAATCGTTAGAAGCCAATTGGAGCGCAGTGCAATGTTTTGATTTTATCTCTTGGCTTGATGCTCCAAACAATGTGATCCAAGAGGTTGGAAAGCCAACTCAATATTCTAGATTTCATATTCAAACATCTCAGTCCAATTCGATTGCATCATGGAGCAAAATGTCATGGAAGGCTACAAACTTTCATGTTTACCACTTTCCCAGAAACGAGCTTAAGATGGTCGAAAAGTACAAAGTTTGAGAGTGTTGAAATCTGGGAAGATAGTATGAGGCGATCCGAGCCATAGTTTGAGGCGAGTCCGAGACCATAGTTTGAGGCGATCCGAGCCAGTGTTGCGCACCATCGACTCAACCGATGGCACGGTGTGCACGCTGGCAATCAGATCGCCCCAGGCGATGGTCAAGCTCGCCCCAGGCGATCCATAATGCTTCCTAGGCCATTTTTTTTTTTAGGGCGATCGTCCGCAGGTGGATCCAGAACTTTACCTACGGCCTTGGTTATCATTGATGATCGTCCCCATGGCGATGGGAGATCGCCCGAGGCGACTGGGCCAGATTTGACCGTGGTAAAAGGGTGGCGATGGGTGATCGCCCGAGGGGCGATTTCCGAGGCGATGTCCGAGTGATTCAAGCCTTATGTGTAGCAACGGCTAGTAGGGCTTGGGGCCTCCTACCACTATAAATATGGATCTTTTGGAGCTTTTTGAAGGCAAGAAAACAAGACTATAAACATAAGAAAGCCTTGATCAATTCAAATCTACTTAGCATTGCAAACTTCATACATTGTGTGTGTATTGGAGTTGTAATTCATTTTTGTTGTGTGAGTTTTGATTCTTCGTATTGCGTTTTACACCGTGAAGGTGTTTGATTGAGTTTCTTGTAAAGGTCCTCCAACACCAAAGCAAGTTGGAAAATTGTAAAGTCGCAACAAGTAAAGTTGGTGCATGGTGTTGGTGCTATCTTTGGAGCCCTTAAGGCCAAGAAGACTCGTGAAGAGTGTTTGTAGCTCGTGAAGAGTATTGTGCTCGGGAAGAGCTTTGTAAACTCGGGAAGAGTTGGGTTGTGGCTAACTTGGAGCCCTCAAGGCCAAGATCATTTATTCTAGTGGAACCTCGGTTGGAGGTTATCTAACCGGGAAGAGGAGACGTAGGCGATTCATCGCCGAACTTCTATAACAAATATCCTTGTCATTTACCGCTTTATTTCTTTACGTATTTATTTATTTGTTTACTTCTTATTTTATTTATTTATCGATTGACTTAAGCCTTCCGCAAGCGCAAACTCTTTTAGTTTTGCAAACTCATTTTAAACGCTAAAGTAGCCAAGGAATCTCATTCACCCCCTCTTCGATTCCAACAAGTGGTATCAGAGCCATTTGATTTTTGTTTTAAATCAAAATCTTTTATGGCTAATCTAGCAAATGAGTTTGCTCAAGGTCAATCGACAAATCGCCTCCGCTTTTCACGGGTGATAATTACAGCTATTGGAAAAATAGAATTTCTCTATATATCCAATCCGTAGATTATGACCTTTGGAAGATCATAGTGAAAGGTCCACACATTCCTTTAAGGAAGTTGGGGGAATAAGTATCCCTAAAGAAATGGACGATTTCACTAGAGCGGATATGATTTTAATATCTCAAATGCTAAAGCTATTAATATTTGCATTGTGCTTTA
>CAJQUN010001412.1:0-69385 GCA_907163345.1 Haberlea rhodopensis
AAAAAAGAGAGCAATTCAAAATATCTTCGAGGTCTGGGAAAAGAAGGGGGCCGATCTCTTGTAAATAACAAGTAGGTAGTGTCATAGTGACTACGTGAATCTCCTACATACTTTTTGTTAGCCACAACGCACGCTTTTTCTACTCGACCAAAATACTGTGATCAAAGAAATGCTCTACGCCATGTGCAGACAGTATCCCATCACAGATATGCCGAAACACTAATTAACAAACCACACTTTATTATAAGCAGCATTCCTCGTATTTACACATAGCCCATTTGGGTTCCCCTTGGGACTAACAATACGATTATCCATATCAAACTCTGAACTTTCCCCAACACTATTAAATACCCATGCCTCTTTTTGTATTAATGGTAAGATAAATTAAGCATGCAGTCCAGTTTTGATAAACCCACCAACTGAAGCACGCCTAAACAAACATGATATTCCACTTGTGGGTAGAATTTCCTTGGCTTTAGAACAGTAGATTTCCTTGGCTTTAGAACAGTCCTCGATCTCTGATATTAGATATATGAAGCAAACTATCATATAAATGATAAACCGGAACTTATTTTTTGCAATAGTCTCCTTGAAGAAATAGGTGGGTCAAGGTATAGAACAGATTCTGAGGTACAGTGAAGCTATAGATAATCGTATGCCTTCCCTACAGAGAACGGAACTATTACTTAGAAAATGTGTAAAATACATTAAAAACTTTCAATTCTAAGCACAAAGCGCCTTCATCTACTCTTTTCATATATAAAACGGTAATGTCCGTTTTTAATGTCTAGATTACAAAAGGTATTTGGTTTTGGTAACCTATAAGTGGGCGACAGAGTTTAACTCACATGATAAAGCACCTAAAGGAAAAGGGAAATTACCCAACTTAATACAACAGTTCAGCCACCAATTTCTATCTTTGAAGAGCTCATTCACATTGGGATGCCAAAATCATTCAAAGTTCAGTGTCAGTGATAAATAAGGTGGTGTTCTTGAAAGAATTCTATGCATTTTGCAACCACAAAAATTTGGACTTCACGGCCTTCGCATACATTGTAGCTTTTGTGAAAAGGTAAAAAGCTTACAATGTCTGCATCAATAAAAGAAAACAGTAGTTACCTGCAAATCTAAAGTGTTTATGCATTCCCAGATTCATCCTGATCACATGGCAGATCTGGGGAATACCTACATTGCCCATCCACAATGAACCTATATTGATAAAATCCTGAAGGAAGCACTTTCATGATGGTGAAATCTTTGCCTGATCTCTGCAATGGCTCCCTAAATAAAAACCAAGGACTCAGAATTTGTTTAAGATATTCAAGATCAAGTTAAACAATGCCTATGCAAAGAAGACAGTAACCTGGTCTTCCAATCATTCCATGACCCCTCCACAGCAACCTCCTTCCCTCCATAGCTCCAAGTGATCATAGTCGGAATTCCATGCTCGATTCATGTCTTCATATGCTGCTGAGCTAGTTTGCATCCATGAAGGATTGGGGATTTGCAACTCATCAGGTCTTTGTAAAGGAACCACTGGCATCTGAAAATACAGACAAGACGGATATCTTTAAAGTAGACATCAGGCAGTTAAATGGAACAGCGGCCGCACACCCATAGTTCCATTTATAAACCAGCATACTTGGCTGTTGAAATCTGCCCACCCACATCAAATATGGAAAACAAATGCAGAGATTTCTTTGTCATAGCAAGCACGGTGTTGAAACACAGACTGACAATCTGAACAGTAGTTGCAAATTTGGAATGGAATTGTAGGCAACCATTAGTTTATGGATGTCCTTTCATACGGGATAGTTGGATTCAACAAAATAAATTGATTGAAAGGAATATCCAGTAACTCTCACAATCTCTCCTACCAAATTCTGTGCACAAAATATCAACCTACCATGATTAATAGTCATTTAAGATCAAAGAACCTTGATAACCAACTATTATTTTCCATCAAATTTCAATGAACATACAATATCAAATCGAAATCCCACACCACAAAATCTGAAAAAAATATTTACCAGGATGGAGAGTATAAATCCACCATCAAACTTTCAGATCTAGCCCAGTATTTGAGGGTACAGAAATCGATAATACACTACACAATATCCCACAAGATAAAATTTCTCGCTACTCTGTCTACAAACCACAAATTCTGCTCGATTCAAACGCAAGATTCAATCTTACACCCATAATCAAATAAGAACAAGTTTTTGTACCGAAAGAACAAGAAACATAAAAAGGCTTCTTTTCTTAAGAATCCATCAGAAATAAGAGGAAATACAAACCTGTGGTCTAAACATCAAGGGAGATTGCGAAGCCCTAGGACTTGGTGGGGGCGACTGCCCCATTAACTCACCACCTTGCCCACCAAATTGATCCGCCATGCTAACCTGCGTACCACCACCACCAACCTCATCCTCAACCTCAGATGGGCCATCACTTCCATCCTCTTCCCTTCCATTAGCATTCCCCATTATATTATCCTTCTTGTTGCAAAACACAACAGAAGAATAGAAACCCCCCACCAAGAATCTTGTTCACGGATTCATATTCAGCATAATCCCAGTACAAGTGTACAAGCATGCTGAACAAGAAAAAAATGGAAAGCGAAAAAAGAAGACAAGTAAAGGGGTTTGTTAGATTTAATGGATGAATCTCTCGTTTACTGGAATCTTGATTGTACGAAATAGTATTAGTTTGATTGTTGATCACAAGAAAGTGGAGGAGGGGGTGGTGATGTCATATCATAGCTTCTAATCTAATCATGTAATGTATGAATCCATCTTGTCCTTTGAGTTTGGAGATGTGTTATGTTGTTAATGTTCATCGAGTAATGGTTAGTGTCGGGTTTCCTAATTTGTTAAAAATAAAATTGGGAGTTTCAAAAAAAATAATAATGGGGATGTGAAAGTAAAGAGAGTGGCGAGCAAGAAGAGGGCCCCATGGGTGTGGCCGTGTGGGATGCAGGTTACATCATCCCAATCTCGTAAGTATATCATGAGTTCACATCACAATTTTTGAATGTGTTTGATTATGGTAAATGTTTTAATACACCCGATACATCAAATATCAACTCACGTATCAATTTATACATGTATACACATACACAATTATGTGTGTTGGTATTTTGGTACATCGGGTGCACCTAATATTTTTTGTTATGATATTATCATAGCAATATTGTTGTTGTTAGAGTACATGAAAATTGTTCTGGCAGCAAGATAATTACTCTGACAATAACATTTCTTTTGAACGCCCAACTATCCGATAATTATATTATAAAATATTACAGATTTTCTTTCTATTTTGAAATATATAATAAGAGAAATAACAATAGGTTTTAAACTTAATTTTATGTTACAGTAATTTAATATTACAGTTTTTGAAAGATAATTTCGATTAGTTCAGTGTTCGATTCAATACTCTCAACTAATATATATGATGTTTTTTGAAATATGGAGAATCCAGTTGATACCCTGGCGGAGAAAGATATACCTCCGACTTATGCTTAGCTTCGCTCGAGAAATCACCCAACTTGGAACACAAAAAGCATCCGTCTCAGCGCTATGTATATGGCTCGACCTCCCGAGCTCATGTGCCAAAAGCATCCGCCTCAACGTTATGTATACGACCGACCTCCCGAGCTCACGTGGTCAAAGCAACCACCTCATCGTTATGTATACGACCGACCTCCCGAGCTCACGTGGTCAAAGCACACCGTCTCAGCGCTATGTATATGGCCGACCTCCCGTGATCAAAGCATCCACCTCAGCATTATGTATATGACCGACCTCCCGAGCTCACGTGGTCAAGACCTCTGGCCGACCTCCCGAGCTCACGTGATCAAGGCATCCGCCTCAGCGTTGTAGTTTGTGGCCTACCACCGCAGCTCATGTGAACATAGCATCCACCTCAGCGCTATTTATATGGCCACCTCCCGAGCTCACGTGATCAAACATTCGCCTCAGCGCCATGTATATGACCGACCTCCGGAGCTCACGTGGCCAAAGCATCTGTATATGACCGACCTCCCGAGCTCATGTGATCAGGACATTCGCCTCAGCGCCATGTATATGGCCGATCTCCCGAGCTTGCTGAATTCTAGTCTATAGACATTAATCGACAACATAGATAGATCATCTTCAGAATTCCCGATCTTTGGGATGGTTTGACCAAGTCCAATCCACTAAGGTCAAGTTATCGGCCATATGTATTGACATGGTCAACGATTACACCCCACCTCTCCGGGATTTTAGGGGATGATGTGGATCATGGCCTTACTGATCATGCAATGTGTTTCCGATATTTCAGGGGTCGTGTAGATCATGGCCTTACTAGTCCAAATTGCACATCCTGAAACAACGCCTATAAATAGCAAGCTAATTCAGGATTTCAGGTATGCTTTTCGCTTATACACGCCTAAATACATCAGCTATTTCTATTAAGATTTTTCCCTCATATTTCTCGTCATCTGACTTGAGCGTCGGAGGGGGACACGCCGGAAAAATCTTCCCGGCACCCTTCTAAACACTTATTTCATATCTTAAACAGTCATTCAGGATCGATACTCTTGTATTTAGTCCATTGAAGAGCATAAGGAGAGGTGGTAATTTAACTCCTCATTGATACTTACTTTGCAAATCATCACCCTTTTGGGAGTATCAATTGGCGCCGTCTGTGGGAAACGTTCGAGCTAAAGGTGTGGATATGAATGGAAAAAAATGACCATGAGGAAGAAGAAACATCCAAGGGGAAAAATAATCCTGGACAACTGAAATCATCATTACATTGATACCCTACGAAGAAGGGACATAACTATATGCTAATCTCTCATCGAACTAGGGTCCTTTCAGCTTTGTTGACGAACCTCCCGACCTCACACACAAAAAATCATCCACTTTAGCTGTGTGGATGGACCGACCCTCCCGACCTCATGAAAGCATCAGCTTTAGCGCAATGTGGATGATCGTGTTCCCGGTCTCATGCAAGCATTGTTGTCAGCTTGGGTTAATTAGCAAGACCACTCAATAGAGCTTACCGAGCTCTTATTCTTAGGTTGACCAGGACGATCCTAACTATTGATCACCAGGATATTAGTTTGGACTTCCCGATTCCCATACTCATGAAATGATGTGAATTTCAATATAATTCTATCCACTATGGGAATGACTTGACTGGGTCAAAGATCTTCTCAAATCGTGTTGTACCAGTTCCACCCCTGTGAGGAAAGAAGACATCTATGCACAAGGAAGGAAAGAGAACTCGGCATCAGGTCAGCATTATTGCGGGAGGTAAACCATTGAAACAAACACTGGGAGAAAAAGCTTTGAATTGAATAGATAAAGAGTCGGAATCAGTAGTGCTTGCATCTCCTCAGATGATGGCGAAGATAACTAAGGAATTAGACCCTGTGTTCTGTGCTGAATTAATTGCATGCCAAAAAAGTAAAGAGAATGTATTTACAGGGTCAACTCGAGATGTTGGTGGGGTCAACCTAAGGTCATGGGAACACCATATTGACATACTTCCGGAGAAGAATTTAATGAATGAAGATGACTCAAAAAGATACCAACTATAGCTAAACAAAATCTCCAAGCTTCACCAGCTGAAGACCGACCTACGTCGATTAAAAGACTTTACTAGTCTTTACCTAACCTTACGGGTTATGGCCGACCTAGGCCCCAAGTCTCCAAGCTTCACCAGCTCAAGATCGACATACATCGATTAAAAGACTTTACGAGTCTTTACCTAACCTTATGGGTTATAGCCGACCTAGGCCCCAAGTCTCCAAGCTTCACCATCTCAAGATCGACATATGTCGATTAAAAGACTTTATGAGTCTTTACCTAACCTTACGGGTTATAACCGACCTACGTCGATTAAAAGACTTTACGGGTCTCAACATAGCTTTACGAGTTTTTTGTCCAAGGTCCGAGCTTTACGAGCTCTACGCCGAACTCCTCAGACAAAAAGACTTTACGAGCCTCAGCATACCTTTACAGAGTTTTGTCCAAAGTCTGAGTTTTACGACGACCTCCTCAGACCAAAAGACATTACGAGTCTCAGCATAGCTTTACGAGTAATGTCCCTGAGCTCTACGCCAACCTCGTCAAACAAAAAGACTTTACGAGTCTCAGCATAGCTTTACGAGCTATGTTCCAGGTCGACCTTCACGAGTTCGTCTGACCTCCTCATACAAAAGACTTTACGAGTCTCAGCATAGCTTTACGAGCTACGTCCATGGTCCGAGTTTCATGAGCTAGTCCGACCTCCACAGACAAAAAAACTTTACGAGTCTCAGCATAGCTTTACGAGCTATGTCCCGGGTCGAGCTTCACGAGTTCGTCTGACCTCCTCATACAAAAGGCTTTACGATGTCTCAGCATAGCTTTACGAGCTATGTCCAGGGTCCGAGCTTCACTAGTTCGTCTAACCTCCTCATACAAAAGGCCTTTACGAGTCTCATCATAGCTTTACGAGCTATGTCCAAGGTCTGAGCTTCACCAGTTCGTCTGACCTCCTCATACAAAAGATTTTACGAGTCTCAGCATAACTTACGAACTACGTCCAGGGTCTGAGCTTCACGAGTTCGTCTGACCTCCTCATACAAAAGACTTTACGAGTCTCGGAATAGCTTACGAGCTATGTTTAAGGTCCTAGCTTCACGAGTTCGTTCGACCTCCTCATATAAAAAGACTTTACGAGTTTCATCATAGCTTTACGAGCTATGTCCAAGGTCCGAGCTTCACGAGTTCGTCTGACCTCCTCATATAAAAGACTACGATTCGCAGCATAGCTTTACGAGTTATGTCCGGGTCCGAGCTTCACGAGTTCGTCTGACATCCTCATACAAAAAGGCTCTACGAGTCTCAGCATAGCTTTACAAGCTATGTCTAAGGTCTTAGCTTCACGAGTTCGTTCGACATCCTCATACAAAAAGACTTTACGAGTCTTAGCATAGCCTTACGAACTATGTTCAAGGTCCGAGCTTCACAAATTCGCTCGACCTCCGCATACGAAAAGGCTATACAAGTCTCAGCATATCTTTACGAGATATGTCCAAGTTCTGAGCTTACGACCTCCAACCCACAAAAGGATTAGATAATATTAAGAAAGTGGTAAAGCGAGCATCCAAGCTCCAGTAAAAAGCGAGTGTCTGAGCTCCTTTCTACTAAATAAACGAGCGTTCGAGCTCCGTCAGCTCATTCGATATGCCTCGGGAGATGGACCGTCGATAGTTAACAGTTATCATACATATGAATTTTTGAATACCATCTTTCCCGCCTTAGAGTTTCCCTGCTCAGCTAAGCCTAAAAATCAAATTAAACTTACGAGCTTCCGATCAAAAAGGTCAGCTCGACTTAGGAGGGGGGTTGTGATACACTGCGGGAGAAAGATATACCCTCTGAGCTTATGCTTAGCTTCGCTCGAGAAATCACCCAACTTGGAACACAAAAAGCATCCGTCTCAGCGCTATGTATATGGCCGACCTCCCGAGCTCATGTGCCAAAAGCATCCGCCTCAACGTTATGTATACGACCGACCTCCCGAGCTCACGTGGTCAAAGCAACCACCTCATCGTTATGTATACGACCGACCTCCCGAGCTCACGTGGTCAAGCACCCGTCTCAGCGCTATGTATATGGCCGACCTCTCGTGATCAAAGCATCCACCTCAGCATTATGTATATGACCGACCTCCCGAGCTCACGTGGTCAAGACCTCTGGCCGACCTTCCCGAGCTCACGTGATCAAGGCATCCGCCTCAGCGTTATGTATGTGGCCTACCACCCGAGCTCATGTGAACATAGCATCCACCTCAGCGCTATGTATATGGCCAACCTCCCGAGCTCACGTGATCAAGACATTCGCCTCAGCGCCATGTATATGACCGACCTCCGGAGCTCACGTGGCCAAAGCATCTGTATATGACCGACCTCCCGAGCTCATGTGATCAGGACATTCGCCTCAGCGCCATGTATATGGCCGATCTCCCGAGCTTGCTGAATTCTAGTCTATAGACATTAATCGACAACATAGATAAGATCATCTTCAGAATTCCCGATCTTTGGGATGGTATTGACCAAGTCCAATCCACTAAGGTCAAGTTATCGGCCATATGTATTAACATGAGTCAACGATTACACCCACCTCTCCGGATTTTAGGGGAATGATGTGGATCATGGCCTTACTGATCATGCAATGTGTTCCGATATTTCAGGGGTCGTGTAGATCATGGCCTTACTAGTCCAAATTGCACATCCTGAAACAACGCCTATAAATAGCAAGCTAATTCAGGATTTCAGGTATGCTTTTCGCTTATACACGCCTACATACATCAGCTATTCTATTACGATTTTCCCTCATATTTCTCGTCATCTGACTTGAGCGTCGGAGGGGACACGCCGAAAAATCTTCCGGCACCCTTCTAACACTTATTTCATATCTTAACAGGTCATTCAGGATCTATATCTTGTTATTTAGTCCATTGAAGAGCATAAGGAGAGGTAATTTAACTCCTCATTGATACTTTGCAAATCATCACCCTTTTTGGGAGTATCACAAGTAGATGTGTAATCCGTCCACATTGATTGAATTGAATGCAAGGGCCGAGGTCGAGCTAGATAAATGATGGTTTTTTTAAAAAAAATATTTGTAATTGTAGAAAATAACTAATAAAAAATAAAACGTGATTGGCCTTCTCAAATAGAGAAATGAATAGGTGGGATCGTTGATTATTATATAAAAAAATTAAATTAATGAGGTTTTTAGATTATATTATCTGAATTTCATAATTTCACACGAAACACGAGGCGGAACTTTTTGAAATTCCTCGTTTTCAACTGATAAATTCTATACTTCTAATAATCATTTAATTTAATTTAATTTAAAGTTTAAAATAATCGAACAAATTGCTTGAGATCTGATAGGGTGGATCTTATATTGTATAGGCAATAATAACCAAATATGATAAAATGAAGATGTGATTTTCGTTTTCAACAGGTTGATCAATTCTTGAATTGGGAATACTAAAGCCATGAAACCATTGGATTCAAATCCAATATAGTACCTATGGTCAAAAAGAAATGTATTAAATCGAGTCTTTTTTAATGACTATATCCGATCATAACTTCAAATATGGGATTATAAGGGATCAAACGTCTAAAGAAATATGAATAAAATACATCAGTCCGTAAATACAAAATATCTCACCATAAATGTAAAATACATCCATTTTTTTCTACAACGAGATCGAACCCATTGAATATGTCCCACCAAGAATCAAGTAAAATGGAAGCAAATGTAATTTTTTCCCCCAAAAAAAATCTTGATTACGAAAGGGTGGTTATATGTCTTTGTCACAATGAAGGGCTACGATGAAATTAGGAGAAGAGGAAAAGAAAATTTCGAGTGGTGGAGGCCAAAAGAGCGAATGTTTCATTTATTTGGGGTTAAAGCGATTTAATCATCAAATACTGTTTGAAAACGCTTTTTAGTTATCTTTCCATTGTTTATGATTATGAGATAGATAGTAAGTGCTGTTTATGATTAGGAGATAGTAAGTGCTGATAGCGTGTTTTGGCTTCTTACCTTAACCATACATTAACCCCCATCACAATTATCAGAAACTCGCATTTCCTCTAGGTTTTTTTTGATGCTACCACAAAGGTAGTGCCTCGAGGGGCAATCTCACCATCTCCAACCCTCAACGTGGAATATTTCATGTGAGGGGCAATCTCACCCATCCACAACCCCATATTGGAACATTCCACGTGGAGGGTTAGAATGGCCCTAAGGAGCATCATCAACGTACCATGTAGAACATACTTATATAGCATAAATTTAAAATACCATATTTGTTTGTATTGTTTAGTTAACTAGAAGGATCGAATCAATTTAAACAATTGTGATGGAAAATAAACTATATTGTATATAGAAATATTATACTTACATCAACAAATAAATCGAACTAGAAAAGCAGTAGACTTGCGGCAGCAGCGATAAATTGAAGACTTAAGAACAAGAATCTGGAAACGATTCTGGACGAGGCCACAGCAAGTCGTGTGCTCGTAAACTCAAATTTGCCCGTCTAAGTTTCTAGCCTCCTGGATAAGTGAGTTCCAAGGTACAACGCTCAATCACCTCTGCTCGGATTGAAGCAGAATTCAGAGCATACTCTTTCAAACACTAGTAGTGTGTAATACTCTCAAACAATATGAAATGTATGAATGAAGAATGATTTCAGATTGATGAAACAATAGAGCTGAAGCAGCTTATATAGCTGAGCAGCAGACCTCCCAAAGTCCTCAGAAATTAAGTGTTAACGCTTAGCGGGGTAGATGAAAAGTCTTAACACTTAACATCAGATACTAAATCTCACACTTAATACGGATTTAAGTCTCACACTTAAATATGACATCAATTCTGCAGGAGGTGAAAAGTCTCAAACTTAATACTCAGCAAGATGTGAAAAGTCAGGTAGGTGATAAGGCATTTCAGAAATCCTAGTAGTAAAAAGATAGTGTTGCCTTCACGGCAGCGACACGCACGGCGAGGCGCGGCAAGATGAGCGGAGCGGACGAACGCGCGAGGAGCACCCATCTTTTCCACTTAACTACACTCTATTGATTTGTTTCTCAATATAAACAAACCATATGTGTCTCAAAATTCCAATGTGGGATTTTTTTTAGCCAATTTATCATTCAAATTCACTTACCAATTTTGTACCCTTTAACAAAACTTTTGGGCTTTTCATTTATTAATTCCAACAATATTTATATTTACATGAAGCGGTAAAAACTTGTTCGAGTGTGAATTATTGCATATCATTCATCTAAAACTCAATATTCAATAATAAAATATCTGAAATTTTCAAATGAATAGTCACCCTGGTTTCTTATCTCCCAGGTACTCTCAAAGTACGTTGCACTTCACATGTTTTCTAAAGAATCCTTCATTTCAACCTTAAAGAGGGATAACAAGATTTCTCAAAGAATTTGAAGAATAAATCTTAATATACAAGAATTACTATATTGATAGATATTAAATGTACCGCATGCATTACTTCACGAGGTAACATATCTTGTTGAATACATTTAATTGAGTTTCAGAATTGCTTGAAATCATCAATCTTTGTAGCCAGCCAATTAGCACAATGCTTTCCTAGGATTTACATTGCACACTAGATTCGGCTTTTGAGTTGCACCAAGTACCGAGTACATTTATGAATGGAAATAAAATAAATAACACATATAAAGTTTACCATGTTGCCGCACTGTGAATTTTTCATTGCAGTCCCAAAGGCCTCAGATTCTTACTTTTGTAAATTTGACTAAACAATCTGTTTAATGGACAGATATATATAGCTGCTGAGTTCTGATCTCATAAAGGGTTGAGGTCATACCTGTTTAAGTACAGGTAGCCCTTGTTATCAGAAAAACCCGTTATAGTAGGCACCGGAGAGAATCCAGAGTATCTCAGATTGCCCTTTTCTTTCTTTAGTCGGCATATATCAGCAATGTACCTAAGAAGCTCATGTTTCTGTACAATCGGTTGAGCTGTGTATTCGTCATACGGCATCCACTGGAAACATGTTAAAACTATTATAAGAACATTATATTTTAATTGGTTTCTAATAACAATGCATGATTTCTTTGAGGATGATAATTCAAAGAGAACCTGTGCTGCCTCAATCTCTGCTTCCTGTGGCTGGATGTCAAATGAGAGTGGTTGCATCATGCAGACGAAGAATAAATCTGATTTCTCAAAGAATGATTTGTGGCTCTGTCTGGGGGTCCAAATAAATTTTATGTTACAAAAGAAACACAATATAAACAAAAAAAAAAACTCAAGAAAACGGACAAAGAAGTTAAAAAACACAAAAGTGATTAAAACAACCTGCACAGTATCAATTGACAAACTTATTTGATGCAGGCTTGTTTAATATAAGATGTAGCCCATGTGTCAAATAACTTGAGAAAAAGTATGATTTTGAGCAAAGATGTACCTGAATGCTAGAATTTCAATAAATTTTGCGTCGATCTGAAACAGGACAGGAATGAAGAAAATCATTGACAATTTGATGTATTAAGATTTGTTATACACTTATACATCAAAGTTTAAAAGATATATCATCCAATTTGCTCTTACTCCCGTTTCTTCTTTTACTTCTCTGACTGCAGCATCACATATATCTTCACCCTGTGAACATAATAAAGGTTGGGAATGTTGAAGGTGTCGTTTCTTATTTAGTCATTTGTTCTAGATAATGACATAAAACTTACCACCTGAACCTACCTCGTCAACTACTCCCGTTGGGAATTTCCATACCCCAGTGCCACGAAATCTGCCGCTCTTTTCCTGAACAACTAGAACCTGTATAGGATTCCAACCAAGTGTAAAAAGAGTGTATATTTCATTTCATGAGCGTATGCAGCAGTAGAATTTCACTTTTCTTGTGTGTGTGTGTGTGTGTGTGTGTGTGTGGGGTGGGGGTGGGGTTGTAGGGGTGACAAAGCAAGATCAAAAACAATGAACCGTAATCCCATCCAACAATCAAGCATTATGATACATTTCAGTTCAGGATAAATGAATCTAAGTACTAATATCTCGTCTCATGTTCCATCAATAATCTATTTATCATTCATTCTGTCGAATCAGAGAGTGAGTCTAAAATAGCAAACCTATGTTTATATTCATTCATGCGAGCAGATATTTCATATATGATGAAAGGCCAACATCATAGATCCAGTTTTTCTATTTTCTGGGTTCTGTTCATTTAAGTTGAATGAAGTCTGCATATAGTGCCAATACTTGGCTTCCAAAGATATGAGAAAAGAGAACTGTTTTACCACTCAAGCAGCTGCAACAAATGTTTTTGTTGAATAATTAGATAAAAATTTAGTATTTAAATCTTTGTGTTTAAACTTGGTAGGATAATATTATAAGTTTGGTAGGATAATATTATCCAGAGATTTGATTTGATTTGATTTAGATAGAGATAAATCAGGTAGTTTACTTCTATTAATTTTTATATTCACCTATAAACAAATAGTCATTGTAACTCTTTGATTATTCAATTAATAAAGAATCTACTACCTTTCTTGGTCCTCTTTTGAGAAAATCCAGTGAAGCATACCGAAATTTATCTGTGAAAAAAAGTTTGAGAGAGAGTGAAAACCTACAGCTTAACGTTCCTGAACTGGCACTGTCCTATTGCGATCGGGTTTACGAGTCCGCAGTTGGTCAACATTCAGCAAAATCTTGTGGCAGCATATATCTTACTCTACTGCAAATATATTTGAATCCTCGGAAGACACCAAAAAACTTTGAAAAGAGAATCGCCAATTTGATTTCTTCTCAGAGCCCTGCTGTTCCTAAAGTTGGTCATGGAAAAGGTAGAACCAAAGATCGCTTACATAAGAAAATTGCAGAAATTGAGGTTGCGGAGGAGACTCGCATCAACACTAGTGGCACTGACAGTGGAATGAGTGACGTTGATACTGATGATGCAATTGGGGAAGGAGCTTCTAACATTATGCTTGATAAGGTCATTGATTTGTTGGGCCAGCGAGGGGATCGATTAAATGGTATCAAGAGCCTCCTAAATATCTAAAGAGCAACAATTTTTTCCTCAACCCTAATTTCCCGAGCCAATGGCAGCCGACTCCTCTACTCTGTCAACAGTGAAGCCACGGCTTCACCACCACCACATCAGTCACCCATCGATGGCTCGTTCGGGTATTCCTCTTATTCCTATTAATGCCCATCAACAACTTCTCTCCAACTTGCGCCATCTATTTTCCTTAATGGCGTGCCCAAGTAACCATATTCTATTATGGTCTACCTGGATTCATTGATGGCTCCTATGCTTGCCCAACATTAGGGTCCGACCCTAATTCTGTCGCAGCGCACATCCATTGGAAGCGTCAAGATGTGTTGCTCCTCTCAGCCTTGTTTGGCTCGATTCTGCTGAATTAGTCCCCCTTATTTCCTCAGCATCTTCTTCAGCGGCTAGATGGAACATCCTTTCACGGTTATTTGCTAACCTTTTACGCACTCAAGTGATGCAATTGAAAGATGATCTCTCCAATCTCACTATTGGCTCGCAATCCGCTTATGCGTTCCTCCAACCTGTCAATATGAAAACGGATGAACTTGCACTTACTGATCGTCCATTATCCAATGACGACATCACTCTTTTATGTCCTAAATGGATTAGGTGTTACGTATGAAATCGCAGCCCCAATTCGTGCCCGCGAAACGTCTCTTACTTTCTAGGAATTGCACGATCTCCTTGTCGGTCATGAAACATATTTGCATCGTCTTGATGCAACAAACTCTCACCTTGTCGCTACTGCTAATCAATCGACATATCCTTCACACCAAAATTCATGCTCCAACAACTAGTCTACCTCGAACCGTGGGTCTCAAGGCCGCAATGGTGGTGACTCTAACCAAGGGAGTGTCTCGAATCAACAGCAACAGCGTGCTCCCAACCGCCAATCTGGCCCCTCTGGAGGTACTAATACTAATCACAATTGCGCTCCCATTACGTGTCAATTGTGTGGTTTTCAGGGACATGGCGCCAGAACTTGTCGCCAGTTACAACCTATGGCACAAATTGTGGTCTCTTCACCAGTTCCTCAATCTCTTGTTGGTCACACACATTGGCTTGTTGATTCTGGTGCCTCTCATAATTTAACATCAGACCTACAGAATCTCTACATACACTCGGAATATGATGGGGATGAGGTTCAAATTGCTGATGGGACAGGTTTGCATATCTCTCAGATTGACTCCTCTATTATTTCGACCCTTACTCGGTCGTTTACTTTCTCATATGTACTATGTGTACCTACTGCTCACACAAATCTATTATTGGTGCATCAATTGACGAAGGCTAGGCCTTCAAATAGTAGCCGTAAAGCAAATCCTAGCAGCAGCCAATAGCACGCGACTTCCGCTACAGTAATTTCGCGTCTTGCTACAGTAAAATCGCGACTTTTGCTACAGTAAAATCGCGACTTTTGCTACAGTAATTTCGCGACTTTGCTACAGTAACTTCGCGATTTTTTTCATCATCTGTTTTAGGGCAATTGTTAAGATTCTTATGTGCCTACATCTCATCAGCAAGCTTGGTCTCATAAACATCTATACCCAAGCTTGAGGGGAGTAGATAATATCAAATCTATTGTTGAAGACTCAGTCTCTCAAAAGAGGAACAAACGCAGACTCCTAAAATAAAGGAGGAGACGTAGATTAGCAAACGCAAACTCCCAAAAGAAGAGGAGGCGTAGACTAGGAGACGCAGACTCACAAAAGAGGAGCAGACGCGGACTCCGAGAAAGGAGCAGACGCAGACTCACAAACTAGGAGCAGACGCAGACTCTAAGAAAAGGAGCATGACTCTGAGAAAGAGGAGGAGGTCTCAAACAAAATTTGATAACATCTTGACAAAGGCACTTCACTATCCTAAATTTGAAGGCCTGAGTTCCAAGCTGAGCATGATAAACATATATGACTCAGCTTGAGTGGGAGTGTTGAATAATTAGATAAAGATTTAGTATTTAAATCTTTGTGTTTAAACTTGGTAGGATAATATTATAAGTTTGGTAGGATAATATTATCTAGAGATTTGATTTGATTTAGATAGAGATAAATCAGGTAGTTTACTTCTATTAATTTTTATATTCACCTATAAATAAATAGTCATTGTAACTCTTTGATTATTCAATTAATAAAGAGTATTTTCAACTCTTAGATTATTTATTTTCTACAGTTTTTTTGTACAACAAATAATCCAGGTATGCAGGAGCAGGAGCCGTGATAAAAGGTTTTGGATCTTTGGGGGAAAAAAGCAACACTACAAGCTACTCATGTAAGTGGTCTCTAATTAACCCCCTTCGTATTAAGTCTTGGGTTTCCCTCTTACATTTTGCTCTATTTCATGGATTTGTGGTCACAGGTCTCGTAAAAATATGTGTTGCTTTAGAAGGACCTTTGCCTTCCTCAGACTAAAGAGGAAAGTTTCTTCAGATTTAGTCATATGCTTGAGTCACCTTTCTGGTTATGAAAATGCATGTTCATACTTTCAAAAGATGTAACTTATACGCTTAAAAAAGTTGAAATGATATAATATCATGCATCAAAGCAACACCGGAAATTCAAAAAATAAACATGATGGGCATACTTCGTTCTTTTCATTCAAGACGAATGCACCAATGCCCACTCGATGTGTGGCATTAGCTGGCAGAGTATTTGCACTAGTAGGAAGCCAATGCACAAGCATCAAATATCTAGGTTCTGCATGATGAAAATAGAATCCTTCCTGATACACAAAATGTCAATGATAACAAAACATTGCAAAAATAAGAAAGCATTTTGTTAGTAACCCTATTTGATAAAAAGAAAAGAAAAGAATAACTCTAACTAATAATACTGAAGAACTTACCTTAACAGCCGGCTCAACAAGATTCACAAGATCAATAGGCATTTTAATCCACACACCCCTCTTTCCCTGCAATATCATTCATCTCAGAGTGAAAATTAACTCTCTCTAAAGTAAAATCTGACAAAAACGACCTAAAGAAACAACCATCCTCTCGAAATGTTGTGTTTACTTTAGTCATGCATGAGGCATCATGATCTCGGGGACAAATGGGCTAATCAAAAAAGTAGCCTCGCGTTCACACGACCTATTCCCAATTCAACCAAAATCCTCTTTTGAAGCCTGCGTGTCACTTCACTCTTACTCGTCAATCTCCCCCAAAATGCCACCCCAAACAACTTCTAAATGCAAGCAAAAGAAATAAAGACATGAGATTCAAACCAGACTGGGGGAAAATAAGTATTTATCAACAACATAATTATGCCTTTGTTATAAAGCTTTCGGTAGTTTCTTAAATTCTGGTTAACCTAACTTGTGGTTACACTTACTAGCTTGACTCTACCATCACACGTCTCCATTGTTCTCTTAGAGGTATCAATTAAATGGGTGCTGCTCAAATTATCCATTCCATACCAACACCAATTGCACGTGAGACCATACATGTATCTCTTAGAGTCTAGAGATGTTTACTTAAGTCCATAACTTGATGTTAACAGAAGTTTGGGGCTTCTTCATTCAAGATCCTTTGATGAGCCTAGTAACAAAATGTCATTGAATGTCTGGATTAAGGGATTGTGTTATTGTCACGCCCCGAGACCGGGGTCAATAACACCGGCATTGATTCCCATTACAACTAGGAAACCAATAAGCCTCGTAATATCATAACAACTAAAAACCAGTCTATATTCCATAAATAAAGAAATCATTGTCTTTACAACTGAAATTAAAAACGTGAAACTAAAACTTAATAACTGAATAACTAAAATTGTTTTAAAACTTGGAAAACTTTAAAACAATAAAATCTTGAACTACGCAGCGGACTTGATTCACCAACCCCAAAATTGGTGCTCTTCTTCTTGCTCTAATTCTTCTTCAGCTTTATCTGGGGATGTAGAGTAAGGGGTTGAGTGCTTTGATAAACACTCAGCAAGTGGGGGACAATCGATATCATACATATATATAATTTTCATAAACTTGTATCATAAAACTTGCATAAATCGATATGAATGTATCTTAACATACTTGGTTGCCCTTACGAGCCATGACATAACATATCGTTTCATAATTTTCATATACTTAAGCACAGTAAAGCATTCTACTCTCTTCTTGGTACTGATATCAGTCTCTAGACTTAACCCTCCTAGAGATGAGGTCATAACATCGGCTAACCCACGAATAAAGGGTCTGGATAATCCAGAAACAACGGATTACCACCGTATAAGGTTCTTTTAGCGGTTACATCCCACCGCATCAGGGTCATGGGGATCCAAATCCAATTAGATTTCGAGTTTAACGTGCTTACAAAATAATACTTTCATAATTTCAACATAATACATATCGATTGGGATTTCAAAACATACTATAAGATTTTAGAAAACGAAACGAATATACATAACAAAAGCCCACTTACAGTGCTTGGATGCGTGTTTGAGTAATCGACGGTACGAAACGAACGGATTCAAATCTTCCACTATGAACAGTAACCGCACACCTCCAGTGTGTGTACACTGTGTGAGTTTTTCGAAGATAATTGGACTGATTTTCAAACAATTTCCTTGCTGAAATTCTTGATGAGAAAGGTGGCAATTTTATGAAAATTAAAAGTCAAAGCTTTGATGACTATGTTGGTGACTTGGAGGAATTTTAATGGCTAAACTTTGAAGAATAAAGGTTGGAATACTTTGACAATTCAATGTCAAGTTTCGAGACTATGTTGAATGGAGAAGAATTTGATTGGTTGAACTCTTTGGTATTTAACAATTGACTTTCGAAAATTCTGCAGAATAAAGTTGAAGCTTTCGGTAATTTATGGCTGGAATTTGTCCAAGAATTATGCTGAAAGTTCACGGCTGGAGCTCCTAATATAGAGGGTTGAAGTCTCAAAAATTTGGGCTGAGCTTTTCGAAAAATCCAATCTGATGTGGCCAGACTTTTCTTTAATTTAATAACTTGAGATTCGAAAACTAGTGGTTGAACAAATCTTCTCGGGTGATGTATTTAAAGGCTTGAAGTTTGCTACTCTTATTTATATGGTAATTGTTGGAACTAAAGGCTGGAGGTTTCGGTTCATATGTGATGAACAAGTGGTGAGTTTTGGTCTTATTATATAAGTGTAGGGTAAACAAGATAGAGATAACATGATACAATTCTATCCCTAATCAAATTCTTAATCATCTTTAGAGTTTTAATTATACTAGAATGCTTAATTATCTATTTATTATTTAGAGTTTCAAAAATACTAAAACACTTAATTATCTAATTAACAATTAGAGTTTTAATATGAATAAAGTACCTTAAGTAATTTTGATGACATCAAATCTCGGTTTAAAATCTCGGGTTTTACATCCCTCCCTCCTTATTGGAAGTTTCGTCCTCGAAACTCGAGTCAACCTGATTTAGGAAAAGGTAGGGATATTTCTCCCGCATTGATTCTTCCATTTCCCAAGTAGCTTCTCTTTCAGTATGGTTTGACCATTGGACTTTGACGTAAGGAATGGTCCTTCTTCTCAGAACTTGGTTCTTGGTATCCAGAATACGGATTGGGATTTCTTCGTACTTCAAAGTCTCGTCTAAGTTCCCTTGAGTTACTAGGGGTTCTGCTTCAAGTACATGACTTGGGTCGGCAATGTACTTTCTTAGTTGTGATACATGGAAGACATTGTGAAGTCTCGACAGATTAGGCGGTAGTGCTATTTTGTATGCTAGCGTTCCCACCTTTTCTAAAACTTCAAACGGTCCCACATATCTTGGGTTCAACTTTCCCTTTTTGTCGAATCTAATTACTCCTTTCATTGGTGAAATCTTTACATAGACTTTCTCACCAATCTCTATATCCACGGGTCTCCTTTTCAGGTCAGCCCAACTTTTCTGTCGGTCCTGGGCTGTTTTAAGTCTATCTCTGATAATAGCTACCTTGTCGGTAGTAGCTTGTACTAACTCCGGTCCTGTGATAGCTCTTTCTCCTACTTCATCCCAATACAATGGTGATCGGCATTTGCGCCCATAGAGTGCTTCATATGGCGCCATCCCAATACTACTGTGGTAGCTGTTATTGTAAGCAAACTCAACTAGAGGTAATAGTTCACTCCAATTTGCAGTAAAATCCAATACACAAGCTCTTAGCATATCTTCGAGGGTTTGGATAGTCCTCTCTGTCTGGCCATCGGTTTGCGGGTGATAGGCCGTGCTAAGAGTCACTTTACTTCCCATAGCTTGCTGAAAGCTTTTCCAGAAACGCGACACGAATCTGGGATCTCTGTCGGATAGGATGCTTACTGGGACTCCATGCAATCTCACTATATTGTCCATATATAGAGTTGCCAATTTATCCAAGTTGTAACTCATACGGACAGGTAGAAAGTGTGCTGACTTGGTTAGTCTATCAACAATTACCCATATTCCGTCATGGCTCTGCTTTGACTTTGGTAGTCCCACGACAAAATCCATGGAGATGTGATCCCATTTCCATTCCGGGATTTCCAGAGGTTGAAGAAGTCCTCCGGGTCTTTGATGCTCAGCCTTAACTTGTTGACATACCAAGCATCGGGCAACAAATTCAGCTACATCCTTTTTCATTGCGTTCCACCAAAAACTTTCCTTCAGATCCTTGTACATCTTTGTACTCCCAGGGTGGACTGAAAACTTTGACTTGTGCGCTTCAGACATTACTTCTTGTCTTATGTTGTTCACATCTGGCACACACAATCGTCCTTTCATCCAAAGAATTCCATTGTTATCGATCTCAAAATCAGTAACTTTCTTCTCTTTGACTTGTTCCTTTAGCTTGGTTAGGCTCGGATCTTGATCTTGGCTTAGCTTGATGGTCTCTCGAAGACACGGTTGAGCTGAGACCGTAGCTAAGATTATTTTTCCTTTGCCTTTCCGGCTCAAAGCATCTGCTACTTTGTTTGCCTTGCCGGGGTGGTAGCTAATAGTGAGATCGTAGTCTTTTAGAAGCTCGATCCATCGTCTCTGCCTCATGTTGAGTTCCTTTTGAGTGAACAAGTACTTGAGGCTTTGATGGTCCGTGAACACTTCGCACTTAGCGCCATACAGATAGTGTCTCCAAATCTTCAAGGCGAACACTACTGCGGCTAACTCGAGGTCATGAGTAGGGTAGTTTTGCTCATGGGGTTTGAGCTGTCTTGAAGCATAAGCAATCACTCTTCCTTCCTGCATGAGTACACATCCTAGTCCTTCTTTAGATGCATCACTATAAATAGTGAAACTCATGTCTTCAGTTGGTAATACCAGTACGGGTGCGGATGAGAGCTTTTCCTTTAAAGTCTCAAAGCTCTTCTCACATTCTTCACTCCATATGAACTTTGCGTTCTTTTGTGTGAGCCTGGTAAGAGGTACTGCTATTGACGAAAATCCTTCGACAAACTTCCGGTAGTACCCAGCTAATCCCAAGAAGCTTCGGATTTCAGTCACTGTCGTTGGTCTAGGCCAATCTAAAACTGCATCTACCTTTTTAGGATCCACTGACACGCCTTCTTTTGATATGATGTGTCCTAAGAAAGATACGCTTTCTAGCCAAAATTCACATTTATTAAATTTGGCGTAGAGTTCTTTCTCTCTTAATGTCTGGAGCGTGAGGCGAAGGTGTTGTTCGTGTTCTTCATTGCTCGACGAGTAAATGAGTATGTCGTCGATGAACACTACTACAAAGTCGTCCAGGAATGGCTTGAATACACGATTCATTAAATCCATGAATACGGCGGGCGCGTTTGTTAAGCCAAATGGCATCACCGTGAACTCGTAATGCCCGTACCGTGTTCTAAATGCGGTTTTCGGCACGTCCTCTGCTTTTATCTTTAGTTGGTGATAGCCTGTCCTTAAATCGAGCTTGGAAAACACTTTAGCGCCTTTGAGTTGATCGAACAGGTCATCTATCCTCGGAAGAGGGTACTTGTTCTTGATTGTGATCTTATTCAGCTCTCTGTAGTCGATGCACAATCTCATGCTCCCGTCTTTCTTCTTCACAAACAACACTGGAGCTCCCCATGGGGATACACTTGGTCTGATTTGTTTCTTGTCCAATAACTCCTGCAGTTGTTCCTTAAGTTCTTTCAGTTCGGCCGGAGCCATTCGGTACGGTGCCTTTGAGACTGGTGCAGCGCCTGGTACCAAATTAATCTCAAATTCCAATTCTCGGTTTGGAACTGTACCGGGTAATTCTTCAGGAAAGACATCCGGAAATTCTTGTACAACGGCTATGTCTTCTATCCTGGGTTCATCTTCCTCTTTAACCTCCCTTATTGTAGCTAGGTAAACTTCTTCACCGTTCTTTACAGCTTTCCAGGTTTGGGCTGCCGTCAGTAGAAATTTTCTTTCCTTAGCTTTGCCATGGTATACGATCTCTTTCTCGTCTGGAGTCCGTAGTCTAACATTCTTGTTACGGCAGTCTACTACTCCATGATGTTTGGATAACCAATCCATTCCCAATATAACATCAAAATCCACCATGTTGAGTTGAATTAGCTCAGCATTAAACTTGATTTCGTTAATACTAAGATTACAATCTCGATGTATGCTATGTGCTATAAGGGTCTTATTGGCTGGTGTTGCTACGTTATATGGTTCACTAAGCAGTTCAGGCTTAAGGGCTAGTTTCTTAGTAAACCTTTTAGATATAAACGAGTGCGTGGCACCACAATCAAACAATGTATATGCAGGTAATTCGTTTAAATAAATGGTACCTGCCACAACGTCGTTTGCATCTTCTGCCTCATCTCGCGTTATAGCAAACACTCTGGCGTTCGGCTTAGTCCCATTTGGTTTACTAGGAGGGCCGTTATTCCTTACCGTCGTCCCCCTCATATCAGGTTCGGGACACTCAGCAATTCGGTGGCCTGTCTTCCCACATCGGAAACATGCACCTTTTCCTCTGAGACATTCTCCGGGATGATGATACCCACAGTTCGAACACTTGGGGTACCTTTGTTGAGTTGGGCCTATTGTGGGTCCCCTTTGCTGGTTACTGGACGGACTAGGCCTCTTGAAGTTTTGACTGCTAGCAGTATGCTGACTGGTGGGGGGTCGCTTGCGCTTAAACTCTTCCTCGCGACGCTTGATATCTGCTTCAGCCCTGATGGCTGCTCCCATTAAATCTCCGAAACTGGTTGTCTCAAAGATTGCCAGGGCGGACTGGATTCGACTGTTCAGTCCAATCCTGAAGCGGTGTAGCTTAAGGGATTCGTCTGCCATGATACTCGGTGCGTACGTTCCCAACGAGTTAAACCTTGCAGTGTAATCCACAACTGACATATCTGTAGTCTGTGTCAGGTTTTCAAACTCTCGCAACTTCTGGTTCTGGACTGCAGTTGGAAAGTACTGCTTCAGAAATGTGCTCCGGAACCTTTGCCATGTAACTGGTCCCGCTTCTTGCATTAATGGCGACACGTTTTCCCACCACTTCCCTGCTTGGTCGATGAGAAAAGAAGTGGTAACTTCCACCTTGATATTCTCCGGCACTTCCAACAGTCTATGGTGGTTCTCTATTTGTTTCAGCCAGTTCTGGGCCACCTCCGAGTCTGAGTTACCATCAAAGGTTGGAACTCTGTTTTTCCGCAACGATTCATAGTGGTACTTTACACCTTGCGGATGTGCTGGCTGTGGATGTGGCTGATTAGCAGTAGGGTTATTCAAACCTTGAAGTGTCGTGGCCACAATGGTGGCTATAGCTGCCAAGTCCTCACGGCTCAGTCCCACCCTCGGGGGTTGTGGCGGTGCAGGTGGAGGATTCTGATTTCCAGTATTTCTCTCCTCATTAGAGTTGGGAGGAACGGCATAGTTGGGATTACGATTGCTGCGAGTAGGACGTCCGGCCATTTCCTACAATATATAAAGATCTAAAATCCTTGCGCAGAAGATATAACGATAGCAGAAAGATAAAGAAGACATGATAAACAAAATGATAATTTTATTAATCACTGGGGAAAATGTTTATCACAACTAAGGAAAATGCTGAATATCGAAATAAAGCGAAAACAAAACTCCTAAACAAGCTTCTAAGAACTATGGATCTATCACTTCTCCACTTTCTACTTCTTCTACGACATCTTCCTGCATGGGTTCTTCTTCAGGGTCTTCGTCTGAATCCTCATCCGAATCGACAACATCCAGGATGTTTCTCATGTGATCATTGGCTTCCCTTAGATCACTGTTGACATTCAGGAGATGAGTGACTATACCCCAGTAACCATTGCTTCTTATAGTCAGTCGATGGTTCGTATTTTGAAGTGAGAGAATATGATCAGCCATTTGATCAAGCTGCTGTCTTTGGACTACGCATTTTTCCTCTGCAGTCCTATGAAGTCCGTCTAGTCTAGTTACTTCTTCCTTAGTTCCCTCAAGCTGCTCTTCGGCTTGATGGTGATAGTAACCCAGTCTATGAACATCGCCCTGTAGGTGGTCTACTAGCTCATGTAGTTCCGAATTAGCTTCCTTGAGCTTCTCCATTTCTTGCTCCATACTGAGAATCTGGGCAGATTGCGCTCGGGTGGTCATCACCTAAACCCAAACACGGAATTAAATACTTGACAAAATTTTATTTTAAAACAAGGATAAAAATTTAAGAGCATAATCTTCGATTTTTGCAATCTGGAAAAAAAAAATAATTTTTTTTTTTTTTTTTTTTTTTTTTTTTTTGAAAATACGAAAATTAGGGTTCTAAATTCGAAAAAATAGGGGTTCCGAATTAATCCCTAATCGATGCTCGAAATCTGAAATTGACAGAGGGTTAATGATCGACTTGCTTGGAAGAGCATACTGAAATTTTTAATTTCAAAACGATCGAGCGATGATCTGAAAATCGAGAAACGAACAGAATTTGTGGGTTAGGGTTCCTGAGCTTCGATCGGGAAATTGACCGGGCAACCGGAATCCGATCGACATGAAACTTTGGCAGAAAGATCGACTGGAAGAGGCGGTTCCGATGATACACTGGTCGGAGGTTATCGCGGCGGCAATCGGCGGCGGCGGCGAGGAGCCTAGGGTTTACTGTTGAAAATCGAAAAAATCCGAATATAATTCTTAAAAATCATTTTTTTTTTTTTTTTTTTTTGAAAATCAAATTTAAAAAAAAACAGAAACTGGAAATTTTAAAATTCAAAAATTTTCGTATTCATGTGATTAATCAGATTGGACTCCTGATTATCGTAATTATCATGAAACGAAAATTTTCACCCAACTGTATTTATTTCTCCAGTTGGTCTATTTCAACCGGAATTTTCTTCTAGTTACATCCTTAACTAGAATACTTTTCCCAGCGGGATTATGGAACCAACCTGGCTCTGATACCACTAAAATGTCACGCCCCGAGACCGGGGTCAATAACACCGGCATTGATTCCCATTACAACTAGGAAACCAATAAGCCTCGTAATATCATAACAACTAAAAACCAGTCTATATTCCATAAATAAAGAAATCATTGTCTTTACAACTGAAATTAAAAACGTGAAACTAAAACTTAATAACTGAATAACTAAAATTGTTTTAAAACTTGGAAAACTTTAAAACAATAAAATCTTGAACTACGCAGCGGACTTGATTCACCAACCCCAAAATTGGTGCTCTTCTTCTTGCTCTAATTCTTCTTCAGCTTTATCTGGGGATGTAGAGTAAGGGGTTGAGTGCTTTGATAAACACTCAGCAAGTGGGGGACAATCGATATCATACATATATATAATTTTCATAAACTTGTATCATAAAACTTGCATAAATCGATATGAATGTATCTTAACATACTTGGTTGCCCTTACGAGCCATGACATAACATATCGTTTCATAATTTTCATATACTTAAGCACAGTAAAGCATTCTACTCTCTTCTTGGTACTGATATCAGTCTCTAGACTTAACCCTCCTAGAGATGAGGTCATAACATCGGCTAACCCACGAATAAAGGGTCTGGATAATCCAGAAACAACGGATTACCACCGTATAAGGTTCTTTTAGCGGTTACATCCCACCGCATCAGGGTCATGGGGATCCAAATCCAATTAGATTTCGAGTTTAACGTGCTTACAAAATAATACTTTCATAATTTCAACATAATACATATCGATTGGGATTTCAAAACATACTATAAGATTTTAGAAAACGAAACGAATATACATAACAAAAGCCCACTTACAGTGCTTGGATGCGTGTTTGAGTAATCGACGGTACGAAACGAACGGATTCAAATCTTCCACTATGAACAGTAACCGCACACCTCCAGTGTGTGTACACTGTGTGAGTTTTTCGAAGATAATTGGACTGATTTTCAAACAATTTCCTTGCTGAAATTCTTGATGAGAAAGGTGGCAATTTTATGAAAATTAAAAGTCAAAGCTTTGATGACTATGTTGGTGACTTGGAGGAATTTTAATGGCTAAACTTTGAAGAATAAAGGTTGGAATACTTTGACAATTCAATGTCAAGTTTCGAGACTATGTTGAATGGAGAAGAATTTGATTGGTTGAACTCTTTGGTATTTAACAATTGACTTTCGAAAATTCTGCAGAATAAAGTTGAAGCTTTCGGTAATTTATGGCTGGAATTTGTCCAAGAATTATGCTGAAAGTTCACGGCTGGAGCTCCTAATATAGAGGGTTGAAGTCTCAAAAATTTGGGCTGAGCTTTTCGAAAAATCCAATCTGATGTGGCCAGACTTTTCTTTAATTTAATAACTTGAGATTCGAAAACTAGTGGTTGAACAAATCTTCTCGGGTGATGTATTTAAAGGCTTGAAGTTTGCTACTCTTATTTATATGGTAATTGTTGGAACTAAAGGCTGGAGGTTTCGGTTCATATGTGATGAACAAGTGGTGAGTTTTGGTCTTATTATATAAGTGTAGGGTAAACAAGATAGAGATAACATGATACAATTCTATCCCTAATCAAATTCTTAATCATCTTTAGAGTTTTAATTATACTAGAATGCTTAATTATCTATTTATTATTTAGAGTTTCAAAAATACTAAAACACTTAATTATCTAATTAACAATTAGAGTTTTAATATGAATAAAGTACCTTAAGTAATTTTGATGACATCAAATCTCGGTTTAAAATCTCGGGTTTTACAGTTATACTTATGAAACAATTGCAGTGTCCTAAAAAAAAAAAAAAAAAAAACTAAAGACAAAGGATTCAATTTCACATTAAAATCCTTCATTCCAAACACAATACTTAACCGAAAAACAAAAAACAATCCACTGGAAGTCTGTAACATAACATATCATACGAACAAATGCTCTGAATGCAAGTAAAAACAAATATTTCACTAACTGATTAAACAAAACTCCAAGCTTCATAAATAAAAATCATTGAAGATTCAGTAATTTTTGTTTTACCTCTTTTCTCCAATGGGAAAGTGAAGCTCTGAGTAAAGAAGCAAATACACCAGGATCCAATTGCTCATTGGACATTTCAACTACCACTCCTCCATGGTCATCGTTTTCTGCATCCAATATTCTCTCCACTTGCTTCTCTGATAAAACTGGTGACGTGGAAGAACTCATGGAGGACCTGATATTCGAGAAAATTCCAAATCTAAACCTGTTAGTTTTCCCTGAAACAACCAAAGAAGCATCCAATACTTTCTTAATCCACAAACAGATCTTGAAATCGCTGATTATCAAATTCAAAACACAACTGAAGGATTCTAATCGTTAATACCTTGGGATCGAAGGGGTGGATTCAGAGTGGAGAAAGGGCGTTCCTGAGAGTATATATATAGATTTCTTGAACGGGTGAGACGGAGAATGGATGACCTGGAGAGAATTCTAAGCTGGGTTAGTATCATACTAGTTTTTGTATTTTCAAGTGGCAAATGGCATTACGTATAGTCGGCAGTCGCAGACTAAAAAAATCTTGATGTGTTTTCTGTACTAGGATCGAACACGCGTTTCAAACTAGCCTCTTAATATGGTATCAATCTTTAGTCGCATAGCTTCGTAACGATTCTATAAAGCTTCCATTTAGATCCGTCCAAGAGTCATAAAAATAATTGTGAACCGGTCCGAAATCGCTCCATGGTCAGTAGGCCGGTTAACCGGGTCAACAGTTCGATGTGTTGGACGCTCCCGTCTATAGGCGAGCCGGTTAAATGTCATAATTTTCTTACATGTGACCCGTCGGTTAACTGTGCGTCCACCGCCGTCCGGCCACCTTTCGACGAGTCCGACCCACCACCACCTTCCCCTCTCTCCATTGGACGTTTCCATACCAAGAATCCACGGTGGAAACTTCGAAATTCGTCGAATTTTGGCCAAGAGCGATGAAGTGCGCAGACTAGGATTCTTGCAATTTAGGGGTGATTGCATGATAGTTGGAGATTTGGGTTCTGTCATCGTTTTGGGACTTGAGGTTGAGAGTTTAGTGGATTTTAGTACTTGTCAAAATTCTACATCTTTTAGTTTGAAATCTGGCTGTTTTACCGTTTTATATTGATCTTATGAGTTTAGCTTTCAAGTGACAAATAATATTGAATGATATAATTGAAAAATATAATATCATGTGAATTGTGTTCAATGAAATATAATGTGTTATTGGGATTTTAATGATGATTAGACATCTTAAAAACTCTAGAACTGAAGAAATGGTAAGAATGAGTATACGAGAATCAGAATACTTCTATCCTACATAGCTTATATATGATTAGCCCCCTCAAGTTAAAGAGTATATTATGTGTATGTTGAGGTAACTTTAGTGACAAAGAAGTAATGAAATGATATTGTATGAATTTGATAGATTAATACACGACATGGGAGTTCCACGAACTAAGAAGACCATATTCAGCTTCTAGAACAATGAATAATATGTATGTTGTGATCGGTAACATACGACATGTATCTGTATTATTTGATACATGATTTGCTGAACTTATTTGAATTACGCGAAATTAGTTGGCTATGTGATTTAAATTGAATTATGAGCATTCATAACTGACATATCGATGTATGAAAATAACTGTTTTGTTAACACACATAATTTTGATAATTATACATCGATATATGACATACACGTTGGACATTTCATATTGATCTATCAACTTCTTTGATATCCTTGATAATGACTGAGTTGATTTACTCTGAGTGTTGGGGACGCTGGGCACGTCGATGACATGCAGTTTAGGTAGCAACTGTAGTCACGCGCGTTGCTGTCGGATCGGGTCTATCCACTTCTTTTTAGAGCCACTTGTTGGCAACTGCAGTTTGATAACTATACATCGATATATGACATACATGTTGGACATTTCATATTGATCTATCCACTTCTTTTTAGAGCTACTTGTTGGCAGAATTTTAAATAATCTTCCGATGTTTACAAAAACATAATCTTCATGTGATAATTAAACACTTGATTAGGAACAGATCATCATAGACAAAGTGCCCGATTTTTTATATTTGTCAAGAATCGCGAACAATGTTCTTGCGAATGGTTCACAGTTCTATTGTTTTAATTATTTAGAAAATTGCGAATGGTTCACAGTTCTTGGTTTTTTTTTTTTAAAGAATCGTGAATTGTGTTCGCGATTCAACCTTACTTTGTTAAATATTTTTAAACAGCATTATTACTTCAATTTTTATTATTTTTATATTATTTTATTAAATTTTCCCAATTATCAAGGTTGAGGGTATTATATACTTGCTAATTTGGTGTGTCTTCTTAAAATTTTATAATACCCCTTTGACAAAATTATTTTATTAACACAAATTAGTTACATACTAAAATAGTCAAAATATCACCATGTTATTAAAACACTCAATATATTTCTACTGCAACAATTATTTTAACTTTTTTAAAAAAATTTAAACTTTTTCCAAAAAAAAAAAAATTAATGTGCCTAAAAATGCAATTTACTCGATAATAACTGTATTTGTTATTTACTAATTCAAATTGATGTTAAAGCAAAAGAATATAAAAAGGGAATACCCATAAATAAAAACTACTTTATTGTTATTGGTCGCCTTTTCTAATACAACAAATTACGGTAAACCCCCAAAAAATTATAAAAAATATTAATAAAGGCTATAATTTTATAACCAAGATTTGATACATTTAATCACGGGAAATTCTTGTATACACCCGATTTAGGCTTCATTTATACACCAACTCAACATTAAAATACAAGACCTTTTAAATATAGAATATATAAACTATCATAAAAAATTTTAGACAGTCATATTAAATTGATTCATATATAGAGCTCACACCATATTTTATACAATCATTTTCCTTTAATCACACTCTCATCCAATGAAATTCCTCACCTTAAACAAACAATTAAAAAGATCATAAAACATAGAAGGAAAATAAAAAAAAAAACCAGAAAACATGATTGACCCACCTTAAACAAACAATTAAAAAAATCAGAAACATAGAAGGAAAAAAAATCAGAAAACATGATTAGAGCCACGAAATGAAAACATGCCAGAAACAATTTTTTTTGTATGGAAGAAACGTGAACTTGCCTCAAGTTTCTTCCGATCATTTTTTTTAGAAAATAAACTTTTGTTTTGAAGAAACGCAAACTTGCTTCGCATTTCTTTTAAAAAAATAAACATGCGTCAAAATGACGCTGACAGTCCGATGAACCATTTTCTTTAAATGTTGATGAAGAATCGTGAACCCCGTTCACGTTTCTTCAAGAAACACGAACTATGATCGCGTTTCACGGTAGTAACGTAAATCATTTTCTTTTAACTTTTTTTTTGAAACTTTTTTTAAGTTTTATATTATTTAATTAAATTAGCCCATATGTATATTTATTTATTTAAATCACATAATTTGAATTATCACAATTTTCAAGCAACGATGCCATGATTATGAAATTGAAGGGCTCCGTGAGATAAATGTAAATATGAAGGGTTTTTTTTTTTTTTTTCATATTCCGAGTAAAACAATAAATGATCTTAATTCAAGAAACCGTTCTTTTCCACCTGAAGAACTGAATTGAATTGGAACTCTAAAACCGATGATATTAAAGCAATTAAGCATGCATGCTCGTTAAGATATCAACCCAAAATTACTAACAAACAGCTATATATATATATGTGTGTGTACGTATAATGGATATCTGGGTGATTGCATGTCTGTCTCTACCGGTTAATCCTCCACAGCTCTGCCGAAACTGTGAAAGCTAAAGCAATTTTCCCGCCGGCGAATGTCGTTATCTCGTTCACAACGCCTGCTGCCACGTGCCGTCTGCTTTTTCCTTCTTTTTCCATTTTTTTCTGGTTGGGTTCTATATAAATTAATGCGACACTGGCCATTTATTCCTCTCCATCTTTCAGTTTTTCTTAATAGAAAATCTCAGTATATGTGTCTGTGTGTGAAAGACAGATATATAGAGAGAGATGGAACTCGGAGGAAATGGAGGTTTCCATGGCTACCAAAAGCTACCACGGACTCGCTCTGGTAAATCTTGGATTGGGCTTTTGCTTTTTCTTTTCTTATTTCAAGAGAAAATATTTGCTTAAATGTTAGTTTTTTGCCCGAAGTTTTGTTCTTGTTAAGTTATAGATGAAATTCCATATGGGTTTGTTCCCAGCAAAAAATGATCGTGATCGACTCATCTATCCTTTTAATTCCAAGAAAAAATATAGTAGGTTTTGTTCCCTTCAATTGCTCTCAAGAAATTAAAGAACCAACTGAAAGAAATAGTGAAATACCCTTCTGCAAATTCCATTTTACTTGCATGCAAATAAATGTATGAATTTTTCTGTTAAAAAAAATGTGTGAATTTTCAGACTCATCTCTTTCCATTGATCATCTGTCAATGTTTCTGTAGCAAGAACGTCCCAATCAGTGCGGTCTTACTTATTATAACAGTTAATTATAAGGGCACGCATGCATGGATGTTTTCTCCATGTTTCTGTTGACGCTCTTGAGTCCTCGGAATCAGTGTAAGAATCGAAGATCGATAATGGAGGAAGAGCATGTGACGAATAGCACTTTCTTAAAAAGACAAATAGATAACAAGTGGCATACATGCAATATATCTGGCCCACCGAATTCTTGAAATTACACGTTACTAATGCATTTTCAGACACAGCCAACTCTAATTGGCATTTTCCTACTCCATCCATGCATTTGAACAGGGAACGGATTTAGTTTTAAAGAAGTGAACAATTATATATTTATAAAAAAAATTCTCGAAAGTTTTTGAGATTTTGATCAGTATAATTTATTGTTGCTTTTATCTGCTTTTCTCCATCTAATTACTTTTCTTCTTACACTAGTTAATTTCACTTTAATTTATTGTTAATTTTTTGCTTCAAATGAATCCTTTTGTCCCATCATTTGCAAATTCATGCACCGATATGAAATCCCCAGAAATCAGTACGGGGCAGCCGTCGCCTCAAGCGAACCACCACAACACTGCCGAGGACGCTGAATGCACAGTGCGCGAGCAAGACCGCTTCATGCCAATCGCAAATGTAATACGTATCATGCGCAAGATACTTCCCCCGCAAGCCAAAATCTCGGACGATGCAAAGGAAACAATCCAAGAATGTGTCTCCGAGTACATCAGCTTCATCACCAGCGAAGCCAATGACAGGTGCCAGCGCGAGCAGAGGAAGACTATCACGGCCGAGGACGTTCTATGGGCAATGAGCAAACTCGGCTTCGACGACTACATTGAGCCAATGACGCTGTACCTGTACCGGTACCGCGAGTTTGATGGAGGGGAGCGCGGCTCTTTGAGAGGGGAGCCGATGATGAAGAGGGCGGCGTCCGATCATGCTTCTTTTGGGTTTCCGGGATTTCCTCCTGCGGGTTTTCACGTGACGCATCACCATGGCTTTTTTGGAGCTCCGATGATGAATGGGTTCTTGAAAGATCCTGGCAATGTTGGTCCATCACAGGGTGCTGCGATGCCTTTGGCTTTTGTGGAGCCATTTACTCAGTGCAAGGAGCAGGTGTAGAAGGAAAAAAAAGAGGGTATCTGAATATTTTGGTTTTATTTTAGTTAAGAGTAAAACAGAGTAATCCGTTCTATGCACATGCTATTATATGGGAGTGCACCTGGTACGAAATTTACTACACTTGGATTGAACAGATATGATTTAGAGAAAATGATTTGAAATCTAATTATCGGATTTTAAATGACATGTAATTTGATGTTAATTCAAATCAATCCAAAATATAAAGAATATGCATTGAAAAAAGTGCGGAATTTGAAATATCTACCTCGTTATTTTACCCAAACATAAAAGAAGAATCTAGTGTGCTATTTGAAATGCACTCATTTCAAATACTTCAATCCAAACATAACCTTACTGTTTGCGGTACAAAATTTTTCGTTAACTTTTTTTAATTCTAATTAATTTTATAGAATGTCATAAAGAAATCAAATATTTAAAAATAAAAAGTATTATGCATATGCAATGTAGAATATTTATTTATTATATTACATACGCAAAACGTGTGCATCGTTTTGTCAAGATTTTTGCGTGAGAGTGAAATAAACTTTTAAGACTAGGAAAATTTAGGGGAAATAAACTTTTAAGACTAGGAAAATTTTAGGGGGAAGAAATCATGTTTTGTTATATAAAATAAATAAAATTTATAATTTTTTTTTAAAAAAATGGAGAGAATTACTCTACCAATCCTATGAGTAAAATTATTAAATTAAAAATCTGAAAATAAATTTTTTGAGAAATTATAATAAGCGCCCTCCGGAATAAATAGTAGTAATTTTTTTTGACGAAACAAGTAATAATATTGATAAATGTTATTTAACTGAAATAAATAAAAGAGAATCCGCGTCATTCCTTACAGACTCATCTTGCCTTTTCATGCCCCGCTTTTTCCGCTTTTGAACGTTAGAAAGCCTACTCTTTTGGTATATATATTCGAACAAAAGCCACCTATTTTCTCCACCATGACTTTTAGGAAAAAGTGAAACTCTAGACTCTCTGTCTGCGAGTCCATTTCCGCACACCCTTTTCTTTATATTCAAGAAACGTCCTTGTTCGGAATTCTTATTTTCACCCGTTCTCTATGAAAATCTTGATTTTTTGGTGAGGAATAACATGATCGTCTACTGCAATGATTGTAACTATATAAGAATCAATGTCGGTTCATTGGTGTTCTTTGTTGATTATCAACAGCGTTGAAGAAATCAATCAGAGGAGTTGAAGGTACAGAAATTGGGTTTAATTAAGTTCTCTTGTGTTTCTTATCACGAAAATGGTGGAGGAAGAGGATGGTATTCAGGAGAAAATAACTATAAGGGTTTGTGTAATGGAGAAGAAGGTACCGTGGATCCAAGATTATATTCATTTTTGTCTTTACATTTTCCTCTTCACAGACCATGCATCTCAGTACTTTTCGCCCTAAGGTATTGATGAGTACTGATTTTCTTGATATGATCGACGAAATGGATTTTGGAATTTATTAACATTCTCTTAAAAAGGGTAAGAGTTAATAATCCCGTAAGTACCTAACCCATTAAAAGAACAACGATCCTATCCAACCGCTTGAGTGAAACTAAGTGGAGGTCCGAAAATATTGAAGAATCAATGAATGAGTTGTGGTTAGAATTATGTGAAAGAAAATATTCCGCAATAAGGAAATTTGTGTTTGATAGAACTTTTTTTATTCTCATTGTGCTCATATTATTTTGATTGCAATAGCAACAAGTGTGGAGCTAGCCTTTTAAATCACTTTATGGTTCTAATTTGTTTAATGGCTTTTAATTGTACTCCAACCGTGTAGATTGTGCATTTTGGTGACAAAGTTATCGTTGAAGAAGAGCTCATTGAGAGGTAGATCTTATATAATTAGAAGACATTATTAATACTGGGATAATCATTTCTTTCATTTTTTGTTATTTTCCATTGCTCGATTCTTCTTCTTCTGAAAGAAATTGGTTACTATTACTGATCTTAATTATTGCAGCTGGCCTACATGTGATTGCCTGATTGGCTTCTATTCGACTGGGTATCCCCTGGAGAGGGCTTTTATGCATATGCTGCATTAAGAAAGTAAGAATCAATTCTAGACAGAAGTTTTATTTCTGTCCAATTCTTTATCCTCTTTCAAGTTCATATCAGGGAAGTGTTTGTTTTCAATGAATTTTAATCACATGCATAATAATACTTAAGGTAAGAGGAAATTAGAATGACTTGCGATCCTTTTCTGTTGGTTTTGACGCTTCCTTCTTTGTGTAAGCGGTAATTGGAATGAAGTGGTGGATGGAATGAAAGGAAAGTGATATCTTTCGAAGATTCTTTTGATGTGGTTTGTGGAATCCTGAAGTCGCGGAATTCTTGCATGGATTGGGTGTGTGCCCTGGTCCATATACCTAGAATGAAGTGGTGGATGAATGGAAGGAAAGTGATATCTTTCGAGGATTTTTTTGATGTGGTTTGTGGAAGCCCTGGTCCATATATCGGCTCACACAAATATCCACTACCAAATAATTTTATCTTGTTAAATGATAAAAAATATATATATCTACCAAACAACAAACAACGTTACACTGGACTGAAACGAAAATAATTCAAAAGTTGATGTACCATATATGATATAACAAGAAAGATTGAAGTTGAAAGTGCAAATATCATGACTTAGAGGTCATATTTGCAAAACACTCCGAAAGTAAAACTCGACTTAAACTAGACATGACCGCGGTTACATTTTAACCGCGGCCCGGCCCGGCCCTTAACCGGGTCAACGGGCCGGTTACCCGTTGACCCGGTTAGGCGGTTATGAACCGTAACCGGCCCGTCACTGTACGGGCCGGTTACGGTTCATGGGTTGTACAACCCGTCAAACCGGCGGTTAGAACCGTCAGTTCAAACCGGCGCAGCTTCAATTTTTTTTATTATTATTTAATATTTAAAATTAAATTGTGTTAATGTAGAATCGAACCCTTGACCTCTATCTTATATATAGAGCTCCTTACCACTAAGCTATTTGCCTTGCTTGTTTTTACTTTAGATATTATAATTATATATACTAAAGACAATATATATATTATATATTTAATATAATAATAACTATTTTCTATTGACAAATAAAAATTATATAAAAAATATGTTATCCTCTTAAATAAAAATTATATATGTAATACAATAACTATTATAATAATGAAGCAAATTATTACAAAACAAATATATTATATAACTATTAATTATTCTACAAACACTTTATGTTCATTATTTGATTTATATTATGTATATAATAATTAAATAAGTATATCTTAATTTTTCACAATATGACTTACAATAGAAACTCAATAGTATAATATTTGACTAATTAATAAAATCTTTTAATAGTTTACCTATACTTATTTGGGAACAACGTACTGAATTAATAATTCAATAACTTTATATTATATAAATTATTTTCTATATATTATGGGACTCGAAATTGAGTTTCTTTAAAATAGATGTGAGCTCTTATCAATTGAGTTAAGTCCATTAGCTCCACACACCGTAGTTTTTATAGTAATAATAATAAATAATTTTATCATCATTTATTTTAAGTTAATAATTTGAAATGAATATTTTTATTATATTTCTTCCATTTTATTTATCATAGCTTTTTTAATCCATCAACTGTACTAAAACATCACGTAATATTGAAGTCAAAATGTAAACTCAAAATCCTTATGTAAATACAAATAATCTACACAATAAATATGAAAATGAATTATTTTACTACTTTCACATTTTTATCCGATTCTATTGATCTTTGCAAATATTATATATTTTCAAAAGCATATCACATGTAAAATTAGTATTTTTAATAATATGCTACCAAATACTTGATAAGAGAAAATTAATGTAATACGTCAACTAATGGGGTTTTGGCGACTTGGGTTAAATCTCGTAATGTTCTATTCAATGCATTCAAGTTTTGTGTTCTTTGGCCAAAAAGAACTAAAGAAATAGTTGTTGCAAAATAAAATATTATAATAATGAAGTAAATTATTATAAACAAATATAATATATACATTCTAATTATTCTACAAGCACTTTATTTGATTTACATTATATACAATATCAAATAAGTATATCTTAATTTCATACGATGTGACTTACCATAGAAACTCGATAAAGTAATATTTGATTAATTAATAAAATCTTTTACTAATTTGCTTATAATGATTTGGGAACAACATATTGAATTGATAATTCACTAACTTTATATTATATAAATTAATCACTTCTAATTGATAATCAAAAATCTCATTACTGACTCTTTTTAACATTATAAGAACTTTTGTGTTGTTTTCTAGTATATAACAAATAATTCAATGTTATATTCGTCGATTTCATTTGTAATTAATATCAAAGTTGTATAAGCTTCATACCAATTTCATATGTAATTAGTATAATACTTATAAATGTTTCAATATCAATTTCATTTGCAATTAGACCAAAGGTGTATATGTTTCATGCTAATTTCATATGTAATTAGTATCATAATAGAAACATATCTATAACAAAGAAAATATAAGAAAAAATGTTGGATAAATTCATAAGAACTAAAGAAATAGTTGTTACAAAATAAAATATTATAATAATGAAAAAAATTATTATAAACAAATATAATATATACATTAAAATCATTGTACAAGCACTTTATTTGATTTACATTATATACAATAATCAAATAAATATATCTTAATTTCTGACGATATGACTTACTATAGAAACTCGATAAATGTTATATTTGATTAATTAATAAAATCTTTTACTAATTTGCTCATAATGATTTGAGAACAATATATTGAATTGATAATTCACTAACTTTATATTATATAAATTAATAACTTCTAACTTAATATATTTATGATTAATCAGTGAAATCATCATAAAAATAACTTTTTGACGTTTGTTTCTTATGTAAATTGATAGTGACAAATCTCATTACTGATTTTTTAAACATAACAATAACTTTTGTGTTGTTTTTTATAGATAAATAACAAATAATTCAATGTTATACTCGTCAATTTCATATGTAATTAGTATAATATTTGTAAATATTTCATTTCATATAATTTGCAATTAGTACCAAAGTTGTATAAGTTTCATACCAATTTCATATATAATTAGTATCAAAATTGTAAATATTTCATACCAATCTCTTTTGCAATTAGTATCAAAATTGTATAGCTTTCATACCAATTTCATATGTAATTGGTACCATAATTGTAAATGTTTCAACCAATATCATTTGTAATTATAACAGGTTGTATATTTGCATACCAATTTCATATGTAATTAGTATCATAGTTGTAAATGTTTCATACCAAACTCTTTTGTAATTAGTATCAAATTTGTATAAGTTTCATACAAATTCATATGTAATTAGTATCATAATTGTAAATGTTTCATACCAATATCATTTGTAATTAGTATCAAAATTATATATGTTTCACATCAATTTCATATGTAATTAGTATCGTTAGATACTCAGATTCAACCAATTTTTAATTTTTTTAAATTAAATTTTTAATTTTAATTTTTTAAATTTAAAAAATATAAGGTTCGAACCGTAACCGTAACCGGTGGTTAACCGTAACCGTAACCGTAACCGTAACCGGCGGTTCATGAACCGTAACCGGAACCGTCTATGAAGGTTAAGGTTAAGGGTCGAGCTCTTTTGAACCGTCGAACCGGCGGTTCCGAACCGTTAACCGGCGGTTCACGAACCGTGGTCCTGTCTAACTTAAACCCGTTGGTGGTGAACCCCCGAACGGCCGCTTGTTTCACTTGTTACTTGCTAGAAATTAGACCACATCCCATAAGAAGGCCAATTCACACACAGTAGAACACACTAAAAACACGCAGCGAATCCTGCTAATTTAGAACTCCAAGGTGTGAGGAATTTTGAATTTTATGGCTCCAAAGCAGCGAGCTGGGATCGAAGCTCGAAAGTCCTCCAGCTTCTAAAAACGCTCTCGTTAAGGTCTTAAAGGTGAGACTTTTTTTTTTGTTTAAATGCTTTTTTGCGTTCGCATTATGGTAGAAGCAGTCTTTTGTGCGGTTGTTAACGTGTTCGTTATGAAGTTACGTTTGTAAATTTATGTTTGTGTCATTTTGAAAGTTACGGCTTCGTGAAATTGGTAGTGAATTAGCCTTCGAGGAATTATTCAGCTTAAATCGTGGTGAGAAACAAATAGTTCGAGTCTTGGTGTTTCAACTTTGTTACTTCTGTTGTGTTGTGGTTATCCATTTTTGTATGCCCATGGCGTCAATTTTCAGGAGCATACTGATGTTTTAATCGAGCCTGACTTGGTGATTATTGGGGTTGAATGACGGTTCTTTTATAGGGTCTGAATCTGAGCGATTTTTTAAATTCTTTTTCTTTTATGCTTGTCATTTTTGGGTGGTGGGTGGGGGATGGGACCAGAAAGTTTGAATATTTTTTCTTAAGGCTCTCAAATTAACCGTGCCAGGATTGAGTTTTCAGGGGAAGGAAGGCAGAAAGTTTCAATCTTTCAAAGATGCTACTTTTGAATAACATTATTAATAGTGAATCTCTTTATTTTGTGTTATATTTTACTAGTAATTTGTATATTTGTTTGCATTTTATCATGGAGATTATAAAAAATGTCATTGTATACAAGGGAAATCACTGGCTTCTACAGTTATTCTATTCTAAGATTTTCTTTCTAAATTTTTATTTATGGTGCTTGTGCATATGTCCATGCATCTAATTGAAACAGGGGAGTATATAAACGGTCTTGTACAGAAGCATATTGCTACCTAGTGTTGTATAAATACGGTCTTTTTTCTTCAAGACCATAGAAACGAAGTGGACTTCACTTGCATATTAGTTATGCACAGTCGATTTTAGTGATTTTTTATGCACAATTAATTTAGTATTGGTTGACAGTATTTGTTAATGCATTTTTGAGATCCAAGGAAATGAAATCTTGGAAGAGATCGTGGATAATTATCTTTGTTAGTTTTTATATTTATTATGATAGGTATTGAAGTTTATCAGGTTGATATGATCTTTATTTAAAGTTATCTAGGATTTTGGTTTATCTAAGGGATTGTGTTATCTTGATTTTTGTTGGACTCTAATAGAGTGATTTTGATTAATAAAATCTTAAAGAAGGTTGCTGCCTTCGTGTTATCTATCAGCTATTGTCCCTCCCAAAAAAAAAAAAAACTCTCGATCAATCATCCCCCAAACCTTTCCCCCACCAAAACCCGTGAACAGTGTGACTCGTCGTGAATAGTAACCCCTCATCCCATAACGCGATCATGCAATCATAACAATGGTATCACAACCAATTGTTACTGCGAATTTACAATCGATACAAAAACAACTGTCCGAATTCATCGCCTTATATAAGGCCAGCACGGATAATTTCATGTGGCGGCTCGACGAATTATCCCTCAGAATCTCCAATGCGCATTCTGCTTCCAAATCCGAAACACAGGTTCCACCCGAGTCGTCGGACTCGCGTAGGCGTGATCAGCATGTCCCCAACCGACTGCGGCCAGAGAAATTGAATTGGATTGGTATTTACTGGAAACAACATACGAAGGACATTGCTGCCAAAGCTGCGAAGAAGAGACGCCGAACCACACATAAACCCTCTGCCGAAGCGGTGAAGAAGAGGCGCCGAACCACAAAGAACCCCACCCCTACTCAAGGTCGATTGTTGGCGCTACGTTGGACGTTATAGAGAAGGACGGAAAAGCCAGAAGTTCATGATGCGCACGTGAGGACGACAAAGTAAAATTTCAAGATTGGGAGGATGAGTTTAAGAACCACCGCCACTTGTGCTTAATCTTCGCATTGATCCACCAACAACGTATATTTTTAATGAAATCTAAGTGGTGTTTGAGGACAAAAACCATTTCGAGGAGGGGTGTAATGTTACGGAAATCAAGAGCCCATCCGATCTAAGGAAAATAAATCTTGGAAGAGATCGTGGATAATTATCTTTGTTAGTTTTTATATTTATTAGGATTGGTATTGAAGTTTATCTAGGTTGATAGGATCTCTATTTAAAGTTATCTAGGATTTTGGTTTATCTTAAGGATTGTGTTAGCTTGATTTTTGTTGGACTATATTATTATAAATAGAATGGTTTTGATTAATAAAATCAAGAATGAATTAGTAAATCTTAAAGAATGTTGCTGCCTTCGTGTTATCTCTCAACTATTGTTCCCCCCCAAACTCGTGAATAGTAACCCCATCCCATAACGCGATCCTGAAATCATAACAAATTCATGATGAATGGATAGAAGTTAAAGCAATCAAGCATAATTGGGTTGATTTCTAGTTAAGCTGCAATATCATATGTCGACTTGCAGCCTTAAAGTCGGGTGCGTGATTCCCTGCCAAAAAATTTCAAATGGACCACACAGAAGGCACGGAGAAGGGGCAAACTGCATGTCATGAAAGCCTCATGCATCCCTACGGCAATTATTTGTTTTAGAAATCAAGATAGTTTACTGTGGGCTATGGAACGGAAAGCCTTCATATATTCACTTAGATATCGAGATATTTTAAATTTTCAAAATCAATTGCCTCATGAATATTTTGAGCTCTTTTATCATCAAAGTCATATGTCTTGTTATACTCATCTCCAGTAAGCCCCTTCTGCAAGTCTATTTGTTCACTGAAATATGTATTAATGCTCTAGTTCACATAGTGACTTCAAATCTTGATTTGTTTAATTCCCGATCAGGGGCTACACAGTTTCATTGGAGATTCCCACTCATCTCCTTGATATCTTGTTTTTGTTTTATATTTATAAAAATAATTTTGTTGATACACTTTTTGGCTTTGCATGCCCCACAATTTTGGTTTTATGATTTTGCCTCAACTGATTGCTTTACTTAATGATAATCACAACTGCCTCCCTCACATGCAGCAAGGTGCAGCATGTCTTTCCGAACTGGATCAGTCACCACCAAAGTCCATAATGGAGTCTATGGAGGCTTTCTTAACTTCTATTGCCAAGCCAGAACTTATAAAGCATCAAGATCGGGAGGTTAAGCTATATGTAGCTGTATGTATCTGTGAAATAACTCGAATTACTGCACCTGAGGCTCCCTATGATGATGCTGTTCTAAAGGTACTTCTTACTGAAAATAATGAATGAAGGAGTGTCAACTTGAGGATGTTCTAATTAACTGCTGTTTAATCTATCACAGGACATTTTTCATTTGATTGTGGGTACTTTCAGCGGTTTAAATGATACAAGTGGCCCATCATTTGGAAGGAGATTAGTAATTCTTGAAACCTTGGCAAGATATAGATCATGTGTCGTGATGCTGGATCTTGAATGTGATGATCTTATCAATGAAATGTTCAATATTTTCTTCAAAGTTGCTAGGTATGGTCCATCTGATATTGAGATTTCTATTGGAAGTCAAATCATATCTATTCAGGAAGCACGTACGCGCTTATTATTTATCAATGAATGCTTATCAGCTGCGGGCAAAGAACTTTTGGGTTGTCTAGATTTCAGATTTGTGATCAAAATAAAATTCTGTGCCCGTTGATTACTTGTTAACTTTCTTCATTTATAGATGCACCTGGCTTGACTGTACCTTGATTTGTAATAGAATTTTTTTTTTACAGTTTGAATGTTGAATATTTTGTTGTGTGTCTGCAAAGCCTTACGAGGGATGAGAGAAGGTGATGATAACTTGATATCTGATTCTTGGTGTGTGATAGCAGCTGGATATATTAAGATACTGTAAAATAATGTGCTGGACATTCTATTTGGACGTCCACTGCCTCAGGATTGGGGTGGATGTGGGGGAGAGGGAGACCAAAAGGTATCCTTTTCATGCAAGGTTTTCAAACCTGTTGTTAAAGCGGAAAGAGAAGAAGATACTTTGCAGATAAAATTACACAGTGCATCCTAACGTTATTTACCAACTAGGGCGTAGTTTGAACTTATTGCTACTAAATTGCATGCGGTAGTTCTTTAAAGCTTGTGAATCTAAATTTAAATATTGCTAGCCAGAAGTTGATTCCTGATAAAATTTTCATAAATCAAGGTTACATCTTTTGAGATCATTGATATGGATGCTTTATGCATTATTGACTTAAGGATGTGTGTTTTCTCCACATGCAGCAACGAGCATCCTGAGAACGCTTTGACTTCAATGCAGACAATTATGGAGGTTCTCTTAGAAGAAAGTGAGGATGTACCAGAGAGCATTTTACTTATTATATTGTCTGTTTTAGGGAACAAGGAGGTAAGAGTCTATGTTTTGTCCTCACGGAAAGTTCAACAAGTTGAATGCCTTTCTAACAAGAGTTCAACTTTGGAACTTTGGCTGCTAGAATGTAAACTCAGCTGCAAGGAAGCTTTCTATGAATGTGATAGAGCATTGTGCTGAAAAACTGGAACCTGGCATAAAGCAGTTTCTTGTTTCATCAATGTCAGGAGACAAGAAGTTCCTGAATTCTGAGATTAATTATCATGGAGTACTCTATGATGTTTACCGCTGTGCCCCTCAGATCTTATCTGGAGTTGTTCCTTATCTGACTGGAGAGCTTCTGGTAATAATACTCGAACGCTTTTATACTTTTATCCTGTTCTATATTGGCAGACAAAATGTTTGGATGGTTATTTTATGACTTGACAGTTCATGTTTTTCTTTCTGAAATTGAGGGCATGATGCTAGCTGTGTTGTTTGAGAGAAAGTATCAAAGACTAAAGATTGTGATGTGGTATCTGTTTTTAGAGTTATTTTCACAGATCTTTTACTCTTCATGGTTGGATATGTTTGGCATTAACAGAGTGATCAACTGGACATTTGTTTGAAAGCAGTGAGATTAGTGGGTGACCTCTTTACTCTACCAGGATCTACTATTTCTGACACATTCCAGCCTGTGTTTTTGGAGTTTTTGAAAAGGATGACTGATAGAGTGGTGGAGGTCAGAATGTCTGTCCTTGAGCATGTCAAGACCTGTCTTCTAGCTTATCCTTCACGAGTCGAAGCTCCTCAAATAATCTGTAAGGCGTTCTGTTGCAGCTGTTGCCAATTATAAATTCTGACTCTGAGGTCTGTAATTCTTACTATTCAATATTTTCCAGCTGCGCTCTGTGACCGTTTGTTGGATTATGATGAAAATGTTCGTAAACAAGTTGTCTCTGTTGTTTGTGATGTGGCATGCTGCCCCCTCTCATCCATACCGGTTGAAACTATCAAGCTGGTAGCGGAACGCCTTCGAGACAAATCTGTATGTATTCCTATCGTGTGTGCATCTTTTTGGTTGTTCATATTTGGCCGCTGCATTGCTCATGTTCCAATGATTTGCTGCAAACATATGCAGATTCTGGTTAAAAGGTATACTCTAGAGAGGTTAGCTGACATATACAGGGCATCTTGCATTAACAGTGACTCAACAAAGAACGCCGAGTATGATTGGATTGTTGGGAAAGTACTGAGATGCTTTTATGATAAAGATTTCAGGTAAATAATCGCTGAATTTGTGGTTGCTGTAGATTTAGTTTATTGTTCCTTGATTATAAGTGTGTGAAGGATCCAAAGAGAAGTTTTCAAATAAATTACCATTTTGGTGATCAACTCCCTATGAACGAGGTATGTTATTTCTAACAACCATCTCCACTGCAACATCGAATGATAAATCAAGAGTTGTTTTTGAGAATTCAAACTACTGAAGGAAAAGTGAGTACGTAGGCTAGAAATTTGCCAGGTGGCCGGGATTGTTCGGAAAGTGTTGAGATTCTTTATGATGAACATTTCATGTAACTCTTTGAATTTGTGGTTGCAGTAGATTTTGTTTATCGTTGTTGATTGCCAGTGTATGGAGGACCCAAACAAAAGTTTTGAATAAATTACCGTTTTCTAACAACCGTCTCCACTGCACCATCATATATAAATCAAGGAGTTGTTTTTGAGAATTCAAACTGCTAAAAAGTGAGTACACAGGCTAGATAATATGTCAGGTGGCTGATAATGTGGGCTTTACTTATTTTCCATTTTATTTCACGTCATACTGACCGCCCTAATCTTTATTTTGCACATCAGATATAGTTGAACCCATCCTATCTCTATCCTTGTTACCAGCTGATTTTTCTGTTAAAGATAAGGTGCTAAATCGGATAAGGCTTTTCTCTGGATTTGACAAAGTTGAGGTTAAGGCTCTTGAGAAGATCCTAGAGCAGAAACAAAGGTCTGTCCAAAGTTCCTTTGTTGACAACTTTTTGGGGAGTTTGTGGATGAACTTTATATTGTGTTCAATCTGCATGAAATATTAGCAGCTGGTTTCACGGGGTTATAAATTGTGTTATAGGTTACAGCAAGAGATGCAGAAGTACCTTTCCTTTAGACCGTCGTCTCTGGTTTGCTAATAAATTATCCTTTTCTGGTTCCTCGGTTAGTTATATCATCAAAGATCTTTTGATAAGTAATATTAGGTGATTACTTACATTCAGGAATGTGATGCGGTGGAGCAACAAAAGAAAGTAATGTCTGTTTCCGTGTTATGTCTCGCTATTTCATCGACCCAGCAAAGGCAGAGGAGAATTTTCAGATTCTTGACCAATTAAAAGATTCCAACATATGGAAAATCTTGACACAGCTTCTTGACCCGAACCTTGGCTGGCTTCAAACCTGTAGTTCACAGGTGAGACATTTTACTGATGTTGAAGTCATTTTTTTAAATGAACTTAGTTTAGAATTGCTTGCAAACCAATGTGTGAGGGCTTTTCTGGTTTTTTCAACCTCATGCAGGATGATTTGTGCGATCCAACTTAATTCTTTCTATGATTCATGTAGTCTACCCCAATCCATTCTGATCAAAGAATTAGTTGGTGTATGCAGGATGATTTGCTTAGCATCCTTGGCCCAAAGCATCAACTCTATGAATTTCTGGGCAGTCTTTCTTTGAAATGCTCTTGTTTACTTTTCAACAAGGATCATGTTAGAGAAATCCTTCTGGAGGCTGGTGTACAGAAATCGTCTGGGAGTAACGAGTTGATTTTGTCCTGCATGACTATACTAGTGGTATATTCTGATTCTTTATGTGTGCTATACAGATGATCAAATGTTTCATGATACAACATTGTTTATACTTCAGCATATCTTTCGAGCTAATTATTATCTTGGACAGAAAATGGCTCAAACGCGTGTGTAACCAAACCAAATTTGAACAATCACTGTCAAGTCCTGCACCAGTACCTCTGAGTCTGCATCAAGTAGATTGCAAGGGGCATTCCATTCAGTTGCTCATGCCTTAAAACTCTTTAAACGTAGATATTCAAAAATCTCTCATGCTTGTGTTGGTTGGAAGCGAACTACAAAATAAGCTATCATGAGCTGAAGCGTGTTCAACACATTATGAATCTCTTTTATAACCACAGAGTCCAAGGAAAAAAATATGAACTATGTTTTTCAGTATGTCCTCTACCACAGGAAAATAACTTTACATCCATACTGTGTGCTTCTTACTCAAAGCTACTTTTGTAATATTTTATTTTTAATTCACCTTCTCTTATGTGATGCCATGAATAGATTCTTGCACGTGTTTGTCCTTCAATGCTGGCTGGAATAGAAGAAGATTTGGTACATCTTCTCGAGGATGACAATGAAATAATAAAGGAAGGTACTTTGCATATTCTTGCAAAGGCTGGGGGAACTATTCGTGAACAACTTGGAGTTTCGTCAAGGTTTGAATGTTACCGTATGCCTTGCCTTGATCATCATTTTATTCTGCGTTTTTTGTTGAAATGACGTAGTTCTGTTTATAGATCATTAGACCTTATTCTTGAGCGCATATGCATTGAGGGTAGCCGAAGGCAGGGCAAATATGCTGTCCATGCCCTGGCATCCATAACGAAAGATGATGGGCTCATGTCACTTTCTGTTCTTTACAAGGTTTCTATTGCTTTTTGTTAGTCTGTCCATCTGCCGCTCTTTTCTACTTTAGGATGTTTATTTACATTTTATTTTTGGTAAATAGTGATGATTCAGACTGTGTTTTTGGGTAAAATAAACAGAGGCTGGTTGATATGCTTGAAGATAAGTCGCATTTACCTGCTGTACTCCAGTCTCTTGGGTGCATAGCCCAAGCTGCTATGCCAGTGTTCGAAACAAGAGAAAAAGAAGTTGCGATGTTCATTAAGGAAAACATTCTGGAGTGCAGCCGAGTATGCCTTTTGATATAAGAATTTTGTATCCATTGTTGACTTTTATTGTTAAGAATTTAATGTAAAATGCACATCTCTATCAGATGGAAGGAGACAAGGCAGCTGATTCTTGGGATGGTAGAAGTGAACTTTGTTCCTTAAAGGTCATTTTGCCAGAGATTTGTTTTTCATCCACTAAATATTGGTCATATTGCTAACACATGCATGCGAATTCTCTGTAGATTTTTGGGGTTAAAGCTATGGTCAAGAGCTATTTGCCTGTCAAAGATGCTCACCTTCGTTCTGGGATTGATGAACTCATTCTGATCCTCAAGAATATACTTATGTTTGGTGAATACTCAAGGGAGATTAAATCAAGGTAATAGTTAGTATAGCATATAAGAGTTTCTATAAGGAGGTGATAGTCCTGCAATTTTACTTCTAACCTATAAATTCTTAAAAGCTTCTCATATCAATTGGGTTTCCTCTTTCATGTTTCAGTTTGGTCGATATGGCTCATTTGAAGCTTGCCGCAGCAAAAGCTGTTCTTGGCCTATCAATACACTGGGAGCATAAAATTCCTGTTGATGTCTTTTATCTGACCATGAGAACTTCAGAGGTGGAGTACTTGAATGGAAAGGATTACTTTCCTCGCTTCTGTTGCCTTAATGCCTTTAAACAGTTAATGGAGACTGTTTTTCTGACTCCCCTCTCTTTGGAGTTTGTAGGATGATTTTCCTGAGGTAAAGAGACAACTTCTCAACAAGGTTCATCAGTATGTAAAAGACCGAATTTTGGACCCCAAGTATGCCTGCGCCTTCCTGCTTGACTTTACTTCTCAGCAGTCTGATTTGGAAGAAGTATGTGTACTTCGGTGTTTATTTTATTTTATCCACATAGTTACATATCTGTAAATGTGATACATAATTATAGATATGTATCTGCACCTTACTTAGCAGATTCACGTGGCGAAATCATTTAATTTAATTCTCGTATCTATGGCAGAACAAACATAATTTGAATGATATCGTTCAGATGTGTTGGCAAAGTAAAGCACGCCAAATTCCCTCGCAGACTGATGGAATTTCTTCACAATTTTATCCAGAGTACATTGGACGTGGTCCATTCCCTTGCACATCATCCAACATTTCCTAATGTTGATGAATGCAAAGATGCCAAAATGTTTGAAGCTTTATACAGGTACTTTTGGATTGATATTTATGATTTTCGATGATGGTTTGTGATTCAAAGAAGTCAAAACAATTCAAGTAATGAATATCAGTTTGTCATTATTTATTTGAAGTCTCCTTGTTGTGAGAAATCAAACTTTTAGCATGACAGTGCCTCTAAGGCTGGATATTTCGTGCTGAAATTTCTACCTCTTTCTATGGTTGGTGCATTGCTTAAGTTTTCCCTTGTCCAAGTTCACAAGATTTTGAAATCCATCAGATGGATGTGAATTTGAATACTAACTTCGAATTAAATTCCTTGTTGAACTCATACGTAGAGGGTATTTGGAAACACGAGCAGTATTCAAAATACGCTCATATGCCTTGTGGTTGGCATGTGGGTCAATAGTTGTGAAAAGTGTCTTTGCTCATGCCTAAGTGCTAAGAATTGCGAGGTATGCCTTATATTATTCTTTTTAGTTTTGAAGTTTAGTAGTTCAAAAAAGCAGAACGCAACATTGAGAGTGGGATCACTAAACAATTGCAATGTTATTAATATGCATTTAGAACAACTATGCTTCAGTTTGGTATGTGATATTATTTTTCAGTTTCTGAAATCAGATTAGTTGCTAAATGCATTGAAATGTAACTGAAATTACTGTTAGCATTAAATATGCTCAAAGTAGGTATAAAACGGATGAGTGCTAAGTATGCTATTCAGAACCTTGCTACATTTGGCAAGTATGCATCCATAAACTGTATGACAGGCACTTGGCCTCAACTTAAACGTGCCTTTTTTTTAAATCCGAGGTTAAACCACAAATGGCCTTAATAATACTGTTCACTTTATGTGTTCATCATTTTTTTATTTTTTTTTACAGAAAGAGCTGTGGAAATGCATGAGATGAACGCAATAAAAAGATTATGACATACTTGCATCGCTATGGTTGTGAATGAAGTTTATCTTCTATATGCATTTCATTTATATCTTTTTCAGGCATCTGTATGTGTTCCTGTCTATGCTGGTGCATGGAGATGGAGATGGTAAATCTGAAGTCAGTATTAGCAAGGACAAGGAGAGCACTTAACAGTTGAAATCAACTTTTCTACAAATCAAGCTCTCGGAAGATGCTTTTGATTCAACTAAATCCAAGGTTTGCTATCAAGAACTACAAAGTTTGTCTTTTAATGCTATCACTGACAGAAAAAATATTGAGATAATCTATTTGAAAAAATGAGAAGAATGCTATTGTTAGAATTTTCGCCAGGTTATTGTTGTTTTAATGCCATTTATAATTTGGATCTTACATATTACAGAACTTGTATGCTCTTTGCGTTCTTGGTATGTCAATTATTAAGGGGTTGGCTTCAAAAGAAACCGATCCTCAATACTCAAGTGCATCAGTGACCCTACCTCCTGTGCTTTATAAATTGGCCGAGAGTCTTTGAAGTTCCCAAATTGAATCCCAAGTGGGTTTGCTTTGGAAGGCTTGGATTGATCTTCAATCAGCTGTTATTGAGCTTCCAAATCATGTATATATAGCCCCAAGTAATGATATATACGTTAGACACAAGAATATGCCCGTTGGAGAATGTTCTGCACCATTCCCGAGCTTGCAACGGTCATATTCTGGTTTCTGGGCTATTTGTATTTCGGACCGGATTGGTCGGATCAGCTTGGGCAGATCAGTCTGGCCGGATCAGCATGGTAGATCAGTCTGGCAGATCAGCATGGGCATATCAGTCTGGTCCGGATCAGCATGGGCAGATCAGTCTGGTCCGGATCAGTCTGGACAATCAGCTTGATACAAAAACATATTGATAAACTTGCTCTTTGATCTGTTGCTTTTTGTGCACCTAAGTTTTACTAAAATGTTTTTCTACTGCATTTCTGTGGAGTTATGAAGTGAAATTACCAGCTTGAATTTTGTTTCTTCATGTTTAACTTTATTTTAAGCATTTGGTCTTCCTCTAAGTCTCTGCATGTAGGTCTGGTTTTCAGCCCATGTATAATGTATATCTTGAATTGTTAAGCTGCTATCATGTGGTGTGCTACCTTGATTGTCTCACGTATGCATGGGTTATTTGCAACTTTTTGAGTACACCCTGTACTCATATATTAATAAATTTAATTTGCCTGATAAAAAAAAAATACTCATAACAGTGAAAAAATGTGCTTAAATGTGTACTTATCCGGATCCAGGAATGTGATTCTTAGAAGTCCAAGACCTTTTTCTTTTCCAAGTGCTTTCCCATTAATAAATGGGTGATGTTCATTATTTAAACAGACTTGGTGAAAATTCAGCTTTATGATGATATCTCTCATGCTACACTCATTGATTCATATCCTCTATATTTGATGCTAGGTTGGTGAAGCGAAGACTTGGTTGGCTGAGGAGAGTGTCTTGGCTCACTTTGAATCACTCAAACTGGAAGCTAATGGAATTGTAAGAATTCCATGCAGTGGATTAATGGACTGTATCTGTTTCCATCTAACTAATTTAAGTGTTTCTACTTCAGATTAACTCGGAAATTGCTGAGGATGATATCATGAAGGACAGTGACACCGAGGGGAGTGAAATACCTTTGCGCAAGTTAATGAAACGTCTGAAAGCCATGATAGCAAAGACAAAAAAAGAGGTCAAGAATGAGTCCTCATCTGCTGAAGCAGAAAAAGGGTGTAATTTTGATATCCTGAAGATGGTGAAGGAAATAAATTCTGATCTGGGTACAATTGGCAAGTTAGAATCAAACAATGGGCATGAATATGTCAACAAAAAGAAAAGCGGCCAAAACCTTCAAAAGAGGAAATCGATGTCAGGTGAAACAACCAATGTTCCTGTCCCTAAACGTCGGAGGTCACTATCTGCTCAAGCTCACAAGTCTCGTCCAGCAATTACTTCAAAGGATTCTAAGGGGCATACTAATGGAAATCAGGATGATATTATTATTGACTCGAACAAAATCGTTAAAGATCATTCTATGCAAGAAAAAACTGCTGAACCACTGGAGTCAGAGTTGTTGGTTGCTTGTATAAAGAATAAATCCAGCTCTTTGTCAAAGCAGAAAAGTAAACGGACTTACAGAAATACTGACGTATTTGATCACTCCAGTGTTGATGCAAAGGTTGGACTTACACTGATGAAATTTCTAAAATGCATGATTTTCATAATTATATTCTTACTTTCCCTTAATATACTGCAGAAGCCTAAGCAAGTCACAGATTCTTCTAGCCCACACCCAACTAATTTTTCCAATCTGGGATCAATGAAGAAGCAAAAAGAAAAAAGTGTCACAGGATTACAAAAGGTTGCTTTGTCCTATCTTCACAGCTTTATGTTGTGAGATGGTTTGTGTGTAAATGCAGACACGTTATATTGCCAACTTTACCTTAAACTTTAATGTTGATCATTTTCTTGTACACTGAAATAGTCTAGTGAGATTTAAACATACCACATGCTTTCTCATGTGAAGCGTTGAGCTAATCTTGTGGTTCATATCTTAGTTCAGCCCAGGCTGTCCTTTTGGGAAGCGCTATCTTAGTTCAGCCCAGGCTGTCCTTTTGGGAAGCGCCTGTTCTCACCGTGATCACGGCCTGACTGGCCGCCAGTGGTATTGGGAATTCTCCGACCCTGGTCAAGGACTTCATTGGATTTTTCAGAATCATAGGACCTACAACTGCATTTAACTTTACTTTTTCCAGAATCACTGGTTCATATCGATGAGAATTCTTTTGCTTTTTCAGATATATTTATGACCATTTTCTAGTTTCTTACTGTGTCTGTTTTGAATTAAGTCACAGCTTCTGTTTTACTTAAGTTTACTCAAATTTGGTTTCTACTTTGTTTGATTGCACAACCCAGGACAACGGAAGTTCCATGGAGGATTTGATTGGTTGCGCTATAAAAGTTTGGTGGCCAATGGATAAGCAGTAAGTTCTTGATTTTGTTTGTTTCTATGATCTACATTTCACGATCATATTCCCAAAGATAAAGGAACTGAGATGTCATTCCTGTAGTAAGGCATCAAAGCATTCTCCTTGTAATACAACACTCTTGAAAGTGTTTCCTCCTTATCAACTCTCTTTTTGAATTTGATCTGAAAATAGTTTTAGCGCCATACTTATTAAACCTCATAGTACCAGTGACCTTCACCGATAACCAAGAAAATGAGGAGGAAATGGGGATATCATTTTCCTTGTAATTTCTCCTTCTACGGCTGCAGGATCATTTGCCAAGTTCGGTAACCATGATTTATTGACACCTTGTCCAAATTTGAACATCTATGTCATTGTTGTGGACCGCTGCTCCACATTATATGATTGCCTTTTAAACACTCATCCATGAAGAGTGGGTCGGCATTGACTTGATGTTCTGTTATTGTCAGTTTCATGTTGGTAGGATAAATTTTCCACTGACTTCATTTAGGGGCAATTCTAAAATTGTTCCTGATGTTGTGCTTATTGACTTTATATAGGTTTTACGAAGGTATTGTGAAATCTTTTGATATCGACCAAAAAAAGCACGTGGTAAGCTGAACTTTTAGTGCCTCGTTATTTATTTTCCAGTTTTCTTACTAGAATATCCTGACAATTTTTTTTATCAATTTGATTCAAAGGTTTTATATGAGGATGGAGATGTGGAAGTCCTTAGATTAGACAAGGAACGTTGGGAACCTGTTGATAATGGCAAAAAAAATGACAAGGTGTAACACTCTTGAACTATTTTTGGTCCTATGAGAAAGTTCTTCAATTATTGATTTGTGTCCAGTAAATGTTCTTGCACAAGATCTAACAATGTCTTTAACATCATGTGCAGCTATCTAGTTCATCAAAGAGTTTTCATCCTAAAGGGCGTAAGTGTTGCCTTCATAAATGTTTATATAGACTGGTCCATTTATAATGCACATTCAACCGCCCATCTCCCCGTCCTTGTCTATTTCTGTGTTTCTTTTCATGGACATGCATGAGTTGCCCTATAAGACGAACTCTTCAATATAACAAATAATGAAACACTATTTATTTTATATGCTAGACAGGTGAATAGAGATAGATGCCTAAGACACTTCCTCAATGTTCGACTTTAATTTTTATGTTCTTGGGAAATGTTTTGAGATTGGAGATAATGAGGTATGTTTGGTATTATACTATTATTCTCTGAGACAGTTTTTACTGTGCATTGCAAATTATGTACGGTATGTCAGTGAATAGTATAAATTATGTTTGAATTGATATCTGTGTAGATGAATATTCAAGTGAGATATTTTCAATTTTTTTTAAATATTGTATATTTGATTAAAATATAATCAAATATTTTCTGGAACTGGTGAAAAGTTGAAATAAATGTGAAGTAACTGTGTTGAGAAGTGTAGAAATTGATAAAAAATGTACTTTTGGGAAAATGACTGAAAGTGGGGTTGATTTTTTATTTTATTTTGGGGAATCAGATTTGGGTTTGGGGATAAATAACAAGCATTTCTTTTAATTTGTAGATCTTTAGGAACCTCAATATGAATAATTCTTTTGGAGCTTTCTGAATGAGAGCATGTATATGATAACCACATTGATCAAATCGTTAAGTGTTGCTAACCCAAAGTGCACAAATGGGTATCCAATCTTTTGCTACTACGATAACAATAGCTGAGATTTAAGTTGCAATCCGTGGATTTTGGGCGACTCTTATGTCCAACCTGTCCTACAGGTCATTCTAATTTTATTTAAGAACACAGTTAAGATCGAAAATACCCATGTAATGATACATATGAAAGCATCCTTCCAGGCATGGAATGAGATGACAAAGCCTCGTACGCATTGCTTTTGGTTATCTTTTTTAGTTAATTGTTTGTATACGTCTTTGAACTTATCGATTCTGTTGCAAGAGGGTAGATACTTGGATGTTTTCTCGGTTTATTGACTTTGCAGATCATCTTGGAAGAAAAACAAATCTATAGGAGGCATAAATCTGGAGAAAAAAGTGGAAGAGAAGTGAGTAGGTTATTGCTTTAAGCAGACTCGAAATGCTTACTTCTCTGCTTTGTCATTAGATTATGTATTTCCATGGATTTGCAGATCTCCATCATCCCAAGGCAGAGGGAAAAGAACTCCACACAAAAGTCCGAAGCAAAAGCAAAGGACTATGTTAAGGATCAAATCTTCTATGGGAGCTGGGGGAAGCCCAGATGTAACACATCTTGAATTTATCAAACCGTCCACGACTGAATCTGACCCAGGTGAACAATCGAGTTGTTTGCCATTGTACATTAAGAAGTTTCGCGATACCAGTTTTGTAATGGTTGATGTCTGCATTCAGTGAATGCTTGATTATTTCTCACTGGGAAGTATCTACCAAGATTTAAAAAAATAAAAAATAAAAAAATTGGTCACTTGATCATTTTCAGTTGCCTTGTTTAGCAGTTCATTTTTTTTGTCAGTTCAGTTTATACAGGTTTTACCTTCTCTATTGACTTTTCTTCCCGTTGTTCCAAAACACTTTAGAGCAGGAGCAGAATGAAAAATCTGGTAAGGTTTTATCTGCGGAGGAGCCATCTGACAAGGATAAGAAACAACTGGAAGATGGTGAGAAGGGTTCGAATGATGTAGAAGATCCCGAGGAAGAGAACGATTCTAAAGGCACTCAAAGTGATCATGTTGGTGGATCTCCCCTTGATGCTGATGAATCTGATAATGAAGCAGTTTCTTCTTCAGACACGAAGCAGCTAGATCAGATCAAAGAACAATCTGGACAAGAAGATGAAGAAACAGACACCATGGATGATGCCCCTGCACCAGCGATAGTTGAAGCTGACAAGAAATCACCTACTTCTGTTGCTGATACAGAGCTTTCTGATGATGAGACTCTGGTGCTTAACAACTTCAGCTATGTGTTCTGAGCATTTTGCATTTTTCTGCATATTAAACCTATCTTTTTTTCCCAATGCAGAGTACGTGGAAACAGCGTGCTGGAAAAAATTAAGGCCAGGCAGATATAGTTAAACCTGCTTCTGCAATTCAGTATTCATTATGCGGTTGGTAAATTGACATTACGAGATAATGCGGCTGAACAGGTAACCGGTATAACTTTACGTGCAATAGCTTTGCAGTAGATTACAACATAGCATAGAGGTTCTGGTTATAGGATAGAAGTTTTCATTCCTACGGCACTTCGTCTGCAGTTGGTTGTGGCAATTGAGTTTATGTACCTGTAACTCGTGAGATCTAATGTACATCGAAAGATAGTGTACCCTGTCAGCTGTTCATTTATGTAGCTCAGTTTCCTGATTGAATATACATCCTAAAATTTATGCAAGTTAGATTACATTATTTGTTTTATTGTTTCTTAAGAGAGATTGAACTAAACCTTCTGCTCGAATATTTGAGAATTATTTAATAAACGTGATTGATTACTGCTGCTTTCGAACACAAGCATTTTTTTCCCAAAAGGACCTTTAAACAGTGTTTTAAAATATGTTGTAAGACGCTAAAATTTCAAAGAGGCCATACTATAATACTTTTAAAATAATTTAGGACACACAAAAGTCGAATGAAACACCTCATGAAAAGCTTATTGCTAAACTTCAAAGTACTTTTCCTTGGGCATATGAAGTCGTGAACTTTTGGAACTTTTAGAGCTAAGGTGACAGCTTGACTATTAATATTGACAAGGATCTCGTGTAAAAAAGGTATTTCCAGGCCATATTCTAACCGCATCATCACATGCATTCTTTTCTATTTTCTCTACAAGCAACACCTTCGAAAAAGGTAGATTCGGAAACCCAAAAATATGTTTGTAATGAAGTGTTTGAGCATTAAAAATTATGGTTTATGAGAACAATTTCTTTAATTTAGTGTATCAAAAGTTGTATCTTTTTTGCTCGTGACAATAATTATTGAAAATATTATATGTTTTTTGCATGTGGGCATGTTGCGCATAAAACCAATTTAGGAAAAAATAAATAAACTGTCGTGCTTAAAAATGATGAATTGGACTATCATATGCTTGTACGCATTAAAAAAAAAAAAGAGTGAAGAGGCAAAAATTGATCAAACGGATGTCTTCTATATAGAAAAAAGAAAATACAAGAAGAAAAGAGCCATCCAAACAGACCCTTGATTGCTCTCATTTTTAGTCATCGAATACCTCAAACGAGAATAAACAATCTAACAGGAAATAAGTTTCTTATTTTTATTATTTATTTATCTAAACGAAAATAAGTTTTCAGAATTGAAATTTCATCAGATACCTGAAGTTTGATACAAGGAATGGTTGCATATATGTATATCTTACTCAGGCTGGAAATAATCAGCGATCAATCTAATAATGTAACGATAATACTCGGGCCAAATATGATTTGATTGGTCTTCAAGAGTTACGCCTGCAAAATAAAGACAGAAAATAATAAGCAACAGCAAAAAATAATTATAAAGAAACAAGATAGATTGTCAATTCAACCTGACAGACAAGTAGAGTTCTACAACCAGCAGTCTGTCCCCAACCATACACATTTTTGAAGTGGGGATGTTAAATCTGCGGCACCAGATTAAGATGTTAAGGCATTTGAGCTCTTAGAGTTGCATGCCTAGCGCCAAACACAGGAAAGAATGATGAATAACAACTACTTACTTCTGAAGTAAAAAGTCCATAATAAAGGTTGATGGTTTTCCGACAACAATAGGTTCTTTTTGTGTTGCACCCACATACTGCAGCAACCATGCATCCCGCACCCAAGTGCGTAGCGTAACTGGCTTGTGTTGCACCCACATACTGCAGCAACCATGCATCCCGCACCCAAGTGCGTAGCGTAACTGGCCATGGGCAATGCCGGGCAGAAATTTTAAGTTAGGTGAATAAAATTAGAATTATTAGTTTTTTAGTTATTGGGTCAATGAAAGTTAGAAATCTCAATCCAAATACGTTTTTTAGCCCAATTAATTGTTAAAAACGCAACCCAAAATATAATAAATCAACAAAGCTTGCTTGCTCGTTTAGGGTTTTTTGCATACGTCATAGTGTTGTATGTGCTAGTAAGAATGCGTATTGTTGTTGGGATTAATTTTTGGATGTTGAGGTTGATGGTTTCTTGAAGATATAATTTTCTATAATTTCTAAGATTTTCTCGATGCAGTTTATTTGGTATATTTAATATTTGTTAGTTTATGGAGTTTATTGAGTGATGTAATCTATGATTGATATGTGTACCATAATTTAATTTGATGGGATTTATTATGCAAATGTAAAAAAAATTATAAATATTTTTGCTTACAAATAGTTTACAATGAAAAATCGAAATATTTTTTCAATAAGAAAGATGATGCATCAACAAGAATGGTCTACAAGATTAATCTATTTCAACTTCAGAATCAACATCAAAGACTATAAGACATAGACTTGACAATGAAGTTGTAAGACCAAGTGGCAATAATACCTCATATTATGAACCCGACCCGGGAAAACATATCCAATATTTTAGTATCCGGTTGAAATACATGAGATCATCTCTTTTTCTTTGGGCCAGTTGCATATCAGGTATGAAACTACTTCGGGGTATTATTTTCTATGAAAAATCCACATAATATTGAATCTTGAAAGATTGATGCTCAATGAAAATGCAAGGGATATGTAAAGGAATTGACACAATTCCTAGTTTTATGGTTTTTGTGGGTGGGAAGAAACAATTCTAAACATAAGCATATTTATTTTTTGGCGCCTCGAGTTATTTTGGCTATTCAAAAACACATATTTCTTTGTACATCATTTCTCAAGGGTTCACAATGAAAAAGACATTCTATCGTGGCTAATTCGTGGAATATCAAGATTCATAGATCTATGGTTTCTAGATTTTCTATTATCAAATGGCATAAGCCGCCTACTGGGTATTTTAAATTGAATACAGATGGTTGCTCCTGTGGTAATCCTGAAAATTGTTCAATTGGTGGTATTATTCGTGATCATGGAGGCAATGTTCTTTTGGCTTATTGTGATTTTATTGATACTGGATCGAATATCAGAGATTAGATTCTTGCTATTCTTCAAGGATTGAATATATGTATATATCATTTTTTTCCCTTTATGGGTCGAACTGGTTCGCTTGTTTCGATTTTCATCATTCGAGCAGGTATTGATCATTGGGGTCTTTGCCAAGCCCTTAGCCAAATTAATCTAATTCTGGCTACTCATTCTATATATCTCTCACATTTACCAACATGGCAATTCAGTTGCGGATGCATTAGCTAATCTAGCTTTGGAGTATCGCCGTGCTCATTCTTTACAGTTTCATATGCTAGATTATAGAATAAAATGCTCGTGTAAAATGTATCGAACGAGTATTCATATCTTAGAATTTGTAATAAATTTTTCTAAACTTTTCTGAGAGGTTTTGGCATAGTTCTCCTCTTATATTTTGGTTTTTTTTTGCATGAAATAAACAGATAGAGGTTTGCCTAACGTTCCATCGTGAAACTTGCGGTGTTTCGAAGAAGAAAAAAAGAAGATATACTTGTATATAATGAAATAATAATAATTCTAAAATAAATAATAAAATAAATTAAATGTCATGTACCGCACGTGAAAAACGATCCTTTGGCCGACGAATAGCCGTAGCCGCAGCCAATATCTTCTTTTCGTAGATACCCCCACGCAGGGATACGAACGCAGCTCGCTCCCACCAGCACCCTCTTCTAGGTTTCCGTACATGGAGGAGTCTATTTTTCTGAAAATATCTCTGCCCCATTATTTTTTCGTTCTTTAATTAATAGTCTTGCCACCTGCAATCGATTCCAATCGTTTTCTACATTCTTTAATATTGGAGAAACAAAGGATTGGAATCACAAAAACCCTTTAATTGGATTGCAATTATCATTCAAAGATTTGAACTTCAGTAAACAGTAAAACCCATTTGAATAACGTCCCCTCTCTATTTTTTTCTTCCCAGTTTTGCCTAGAAGGTACGTTCTTTTGTATACTCTTATGTATACGTACACTAATCTGTGTGGATACCTTAGGTTTAACTTATTAGGTACGATTCTTATTGAATTTGGTATCTAAATTAGCCATGGATAGATATTCTTTGGATGATATTGGTGGGTTAATCTTTGGGTTGGAATGAGGAATGCATGCTAGATTTAATGCTGCTTTCAATTTGAATTTATATTTTCAACTGTTTTCAATGTGGTGAATTTGATATCAACAATCTGATTTTGCACGAGTTAGAAAGAACCTAATGATTAATCTTAAAATCTCATTGTTTTTCCTGTATTAGTAATCTTTGAGCAGATTCGTTATTTTCTTGTACACCAGTTGATACATTTACTGCTATATCTATTTTAGTTATGTTGGGTATTGAACAAAAAAATTAACTTTATTGGTATACAGGCATCAAGTAATGATTTCTGGAGAAAGACCATGGTGCAGTGCCTAGATGGAATAAAGCATATACTTTTCGCTGTTGCAAATTGCTGTGATTCTGAGATATACAAACAACCCTGGGGCCTGGAAAATCCCGAAGCTCTAGCAAGGACGACAGTATGTAAGTGACCTTATTATTTGAATTTTCCAGTTTTTATTGTAGTCAGATTGAAATTCCTTGATATGTGGCCTAATGGCGAATTACCCCGTGGTTTTGTGGTTTTGAAAATAGGATTACCTGTGGTTTGAAAATATGCATTTTACCCCATTTGGTTCCGAAAATAGACACTTTACCCCCTTATGATTTGTGAATAGGTGCAAAATAACACCTCCATGGATTTCAATTCTCGCAAACCACGGTGAGTAAAATGTTTGTTTTCAAACCAAAGGGAGTAATCTGCCACCACGATGGGTAAAATGCCTATTTTTAAATCACAGGGTAGTCTTTTTATTTTCAAAACCAGAGGGAGGTAATCCGCACTAGCTCCTTGATATGTTGATGTTTTGTTTGTTTTAAAGATATTTAATCCTGGTAAGCTGGTTACAAAATTTTCAGAGCTTTCTATTTGTTATTATTAAAGTCATCTAGTGCACGGGCAGATAATTAATAAAAATATGATTGCTTGCTAACCAGTACATCTGGTTCAATTACGCTTCATCTTCTGATGCAGTCAGTGTTAGCGAAATAGAAGCTTTATACGAACTATTTAAAAAGATCAGCAGCGCTGTGATCGATGATGGGCTCATCAACAAGGTAATGAATGCCATTTATCTTGATCACCATACAAGTTATTTTTTCCCATGACTTCTATTTTGGTTTTTGGTTCACTTTCTGGGTCTTATTTGATATACCTGTCTCTTATTTTTGGTTATTTACAGGAAGAGTTCCAGCTTGGATTATTTAAAACAAATAAAAAGCAGAGCCTGTTTGCGGACAGGGTTAGTTATCGTTTATTGTATTGTTCTAAGGGAATTATTCATTCAATTTCAAATGTCTCTGTAACTTTCTTGTTTAAAAACCATGGTGATGTCTAATACTTCTAGTTCTTCATGCCCACGAGGTTCTGTCCTTTATCTCGGTCATAGTTGGCACCTTTCTGATCATGTTTACTCTTTGATAATACTTTTTTAATTGTAATAATTTTCTGTCATTGTTTTTGTCCTTTATATAAAAAATTAATTTTTGTTATAGATGTTAACTTGACTAGCTTTGGTGTTCTAGTAGAGTTTTTTAACAATGGTGTCATATTGATTGCTAGGTTTTTGACTTATTTGATGTCAAGCACAATGGGTTGTTAGATTTCGAAGAATTTGCACGTGCTCTTTCAGTATTTCACCCAAATGCTCCAATTGAAGACAAGATCCATTGTGAGTATCATATTTTTGAGAAAGTCGCATATTCTGGTCTCAATGAGGTTTACCTTTGTCTTTACCTACCAAATGATACTCATCCGGACACCATCATTGTTTAAAGATAATGGATATTAAATACTTGAAGTGTAATTCTTTCAAATATATAAATTTAAAACGTCGTGGCATTTTATTAATCCTCTCAGGAGAAAAGACTTAAATAGTTGTATATCCATTAAATTGATTTTTTTTTGCCGTGTATCACATGTTACCTTCCCTCATGTTTTGTTTTGAAGCATGTGTTCATCTGATGTTTCTCCAAATTGATGATGCCTACAGTTTCTTTCCAATTATATGATCTCAAGCAGCAAGGCGTCATTGGAAGACGGGAGGTAAATTTCTTTTTCTAGAGAAACAACAACAAAATTTGTGTGAAGAATTTTTGGAATCCGTTTGTGGTATGTTTGGATTGAAGGCTTTGGAGCAAATAATTACAAGTTCATATATAAATTCTCGTCTCTTGTTTAGGTAATTTTGAATTATCCTTTACCTGTAATTTCAGGTCTTTCTTTTATCATGATCGTGCTTATCAAATTCTCAAAATCATTTCTTAAGTTAAAATTTTCAAAAACAAAACCTTTTAAGGATTTGGATTCACTTGTCTCATCGAACCTTAATTTTTCGTTCCGTCTAGCTCAGTGATGATACATGAATCGGAACCTCTTGCTAGTTGCTACTTGATAGTTTGTGATATATTGCATACTCGAGGTCCTTTATATCCTCTAAAATAGAGAAAGTTGTCCTCAAATAGTAAATTATTAACCTGTAAATTTGATGTGTCCTGAAAATTTGTTTTCCATTGTTTCAAGGCTATATTGCGGGAACCATGATCATGTTATACGCCTATTGTAGGTGAAGCAAATGGTGGTGGCGACACTGGCCGAATCTGGCATGAACCTTTCGGATGATGTGATAGAGAGCATCATCGACAAGGTGACACCATAGGCTGATAGCACTCTTTAGCATTTGGTTGTTTTACAGTTCAAAATGAATTGGGCATTTAAAAGTTTTTAAATGGCCAGGAGAGATGATATTTAGAGACTTCACGCGATTATGCTTGCAATCTGCTCCAAGCAATGATGTAACCATAGCGTTTGAGCAAAGTTCCATCCACTAATCTTAGTCATTATATGATCTCTTGGTTTCAGACTTTTGAGGAAGCTGATACCAAACATGATGGGAAAATCGACAACGATGACTGGAGGAGCCTTGTTATGAGGCATCCATCTCTTTTAAAGAATATGACCCTTCAATATCTCAAGTAAGTTTCATTGTCAAGAATTCTATAAATTTCTATTCGATTTGATGAATTCTGGCAGACAATTTGGAGGCCTGAGCCGAAACTAATCCTTAGTCCTTTTTGATCGATAGAGACATTACAACCACATTCCCAAGCTTCGTATTTCATTCTCAAGTCGATGATTCTTAGTTGGGTACATGCTTGGTGGTTTACAAAAGAAACCTCTCTCATGTCAGCTGCCAAGAACATATTGTTTTGTTCATTTGTTAAGCAACAAGTTAGCTTTCTTTTTCTTTGTACAAAAAGGGCATTGATAGATTCCTCGTTTCAAGCCGGAAGATTCTCTGTGATTGCTTTGGTTTGTTTTCAATTGGAAAGAATGAATGAGGGTCTTTTTCCAAAGAGCTTTAAATAGTATTCCATTTGTTTTTGGCTAATTATCATCTTCCCTCTAGTAATGCTAACTGCTAAGCAACAGGTCTCTGGAACTTTTTATTTAACACGGCATGTTAAATAACTAACTTTTGTCTATAGTATTTTCAGTTAAAAACATTCAGTGAGATAAAACAGGAGAAATATTTTAAATTTACGACTTATACCCACAATTGTAAATGGCATGATCTGCTCAAATATGTTGAGCACAATAATTGGAAAAATCATCAATTGTTTATATTAAAGCATGCAATGTATTATATTTTAACAATTATATCACAGATAAGCGCATGTCTGTTCTAAATTATTTAGTTCGAACTATTATAGTAGGCTCGGTAATGTACCTGATCGTCGAGTATAGTCCATGAATTTTGGTCCTTTCACGAGAGTAAGGAATGACAGCCTTTTCACGAGAGTAAGGAAATGATCGAATAAGACATGTCTCGAAGTTATTTACACAGATTTGGAGTCCAAAGAGATCAACCGGGATATTCTGATCGAAAGAAGCACTTGGAGAAGACTGACGTATGTGCGCGACCTGACTTGATTTCTTCTATGATTCATATAGCCCATCTCAATCCATTGGATTATAGGCTTAGTTGTTGTTGTTGTTGAGCATATCAATTGATTTTATTACATTTTAAAAATAAAGATAGCAATATGGAAATACTCGAGGTTTGCAAAATTTAGAAAACTGTGGAACATCATCTGTTACTTAAGATGTTTTTGAGAGCCTAATATTACAGCGTCAGGAGTAAACATCATCGCTGCTTAAAGTAAAGGAGTAAGCGCCACGCAAGAAGAATTTGATAAGCGGAGAACTCTTTTCAATTCCGAATCTGGAACCTCTATGTCATGTCCACACGTTGCTGGGATAGTCGGGCTAATCAAGACCCTCCATCCCGAATTGGAGCCCAGCAGCAATTGGATCAGCAAGTATGACCACCGGAAGGAATAAAAAATCTTGAAGTCTTGATAATCTTTAATCCTAATAATCTTGCCTTCTCTGATCGAATGTGTCAATAATCTAACTCGTGACAGCAAGAACAAGAGACAACAAGAAGATGCTTGACTATGAGAAGGCGACCCCTGGATCTGGACATATCAGACCGAACAGAGCGATGGATCCTGGATTGGTCTACGACTTGAATGTGAATGATTATTTGGATTTCTTATGTGGTCTTAGCTATAACAACATTTAATTAAGGATATGAATCAATTGTGATCCCTTTATCTTAGGCAACAAATCAATTATATATGCTCCTAGATATTAATCTTGTATATTGTAAACAATATAAATATTTACGTGTGTTAATGAATAATATGTGCTTTTCCATACAATCCTAAAGTCTATTATGGTATCAAGAGCCTAAATCTCTCACGAGATTTTTTTCGCTCTCTTCCAAACCTACGGCTGCTACACCACGCCGCCATCTACCATGTCTTCTTCCTCCACTACCGATCAATCTTCAGGCCCAGCCACCATAGTTGTCCCCCCAACAGCGCATCAACACATCCATACACGCTAACCGCCTCAAACTTTCCTTCATGGCGTGCCCACCTCGTTGCTCTTTTAAATGGTTATAACCTATCCAACCATATTGATGCAAACCATACTGCAGTACTGCACCAACTCCAGAGTCTGATGGTTTGACACCCTGGTTCCAGCAAGATCAATTCTTGCTGCTATTTTGGGTCACTTTCACCCGAAATCCTCCCACTTGTATCCTCCTCCACCACGGCGGCCCATGTCTGGTCCACGTTGAGCCGTTTATTCGCCACCCGCTCACATGCCCGTGTCATGCAGATCAAAGATGATCTGTGCCGTGTGACCCTTGGCTCGCAATCTGTCAGCGATTTTCTCCAACAATTAAAATCCAAGATGGACGAACTGGCTATTATCGACAAGCTTATCTGGATGATGATACCACCCTTTATGTTCTCAATGGCCTTGGCCATTCTTATCGAGAATTGTCGCGTCAATCCGTGCCCGTGAATCATCTCTAACCTTTGAAGAATTACATGATATGTTAGTGGGACACGAAATTTACCTCAAGCGACTTGAATCTCAAAATTCATCTCTTGTCGCTATGGCCAATCCTGCATCGCAAGCGCCAGCCCAGCACAACACCACCAGTCGCCCCTCTACGCGTCCCAACCAATCTCAGCGCGACTACAACAACATACGACGTGGTGGTGGTTCTTCGGGCCGTGGCAACCAGCGCTCGCGTGGCAACACCAATTCGGGCCGTGGTGGTCAACAACGTTCTCCTATTGTCTGTCAACTATGTGGCTATCCTGGTCATATCGCCCCTTACTGTCGCAAATTGTCACCCTCCGCTAATATTGCGCAATCTCTGACTGCCTCCTTTATCATATGCTCCAGTTAACTGTACCAGTCCTCCTCATGCTCCGGAACCATCTCGCACTCATGGTAAGCGAACACGTAGTCAAAATAACATCTTCAAGCCCAAGTCACTTCAGGCTACCACCAAACATCTGCTTCCGTCTAATGCTGAACCAACCACTATTGCGCAGGCTCTCTCTGGCTCCAATTGGCGCTCTGCCATGGCCGAGGAATTTACAGCTCTATCTCATCATGGTACTTGGGATCTTGTTCTACCTCCAAACAATTCCAATATAATCGGATGCAAATGGGTGTTTCGCATCAAACGAAAACCCGATGGATCTCTTGACAAATATAAAGCCCGACTGGTTGACAAAGGTTTTCTCCAGCGTCCTGGTATTGACTTATCTGAAACATTCAGTCATGTTGTTAAGCCTGTTACTATCCGCACAGTTCTCTCCATTTCATTAACATAGAACTGGCCCATGAGTCAACTTGACATCAGCAATGCATTTCTCCATTGCACTCTCTCGGAGCCCGTTTATATGGCTCAACCTCTTGGATTCATTGATAGTACTCACCCATCTCATGTCTGCCGACTGAAGAAATCTCTCTATGGCCTTCGTCAAGCACCCCGAGCTTGGTATCAGGCCCTTAGTTCGTCGTTCCTCTTTCGGGCTCACTCAGTCTCTCTTCGACACATCTCTGTTCAATCTTCACCGAGACCAAGCTCACCTATTTGTTCTAGTATAGGTCGATGATCTTATAATCACTCGCTATAATCAATCCCTCATCACTTCAGTCATTGATCATCTACAAACTCACTTGTTGTCAAAGATTTGGGTGTCATATCCTACTTTCTTGGTATTGCAGTAGCGCACTGCAAAGATGGACTTTTTTATGTCTCAACACAAGTATACACTTGATCTGCTTTGTCCTCGTCACATGGATGGTGCTAAGCCCCTACGTACTCCCATGGCAGCTCAACCGCCCACTTCAACCTCTGGCTCTGTCAATCCAACTGAATACAGACAAGCTATTGGTGGTTTGTAGTATCTAAGGTTCCTTGGCTACTTTAGCTTTTTAAAATTAGTTTGCAAAATAAAAGAGTTTGCGCTGTAGAAGGCTAAAAGTCAATCGATAAATAAATACAATAAAGAAGTAAATAAATGCGTAATGAAATAAAGCGGTAAAAGACGCAAAGATTTGTTATAGAAGTTCGGCGATGAGTCGCCTACGTCTCCTCTCCCCGGTTAGAAAACCTTTAATCGAGGTTCCACTAGAACGAATGATCTTGGCCTTGAGGGCTCCAAGTTAGCCACAGTACAACTCTTCCCAAGTACACAAAGCTCTTCACGAGTCTTCTTGGCCTTAAGGGCTCCAAGGATAGCCACACAAAACTCTTCCGGAGTTACCAACACTCTTCACGAGTCTTCTTGGCCTTAAGGGCTCCAAGGATAGCCACAACACATGCACCAACTTTACTTGTAGATGACTTTACAATTTCCAACTTGCTTTGGTGTTGGAGGACCTTACAAAAACTCAACAAACATCTTCACGGTGTACCAACACGAGAACACAAGACTCTAACAAAAAGAATGTATCACAAACTCCAATACAGCACAAATGTATGGAGATTGCAATGCTATATGAAATTTGAATTAACAAAGCTTTGATGAAGTTTGTAGGCTTGTTTCTTGTCTTCAAAATGCTCCAAAAGCATCAATATTTATAGTGTAGGAGGCCCCCAAGGCTCCTACTATCCGTTGCTACACATAAGGCTGAAATCACTCCTCGATCGCCTCGGACATCGCCTCAGACGATCACCATCGCCGCGCCCCAACGGTCAGCATAAATCAGCATCAGGCGATGTCCCGATCGCCTCAAGCGATCACTACTGAAAAAAATTGTCGTAGCCTCAGCTGGTCCAAAATCTTCATCGCCTCAAATGATGCACACATCGCCTCAGGCGTTCAACGCATCGCCTCAGGCGATCAAGCCATCGCCTCGGGCAAACTCCCCCTGCGCGCGAGCCTCGGCGCCGCCTCTGACGATGAGTGTGGCGATGTTGCTCCTGGCTGCCATCGCCTGGGGCGATCCATACCAGAATTTGCACACTTGATTTTCTTCAATCAATTCACTTTCCAATCAATAAATCTGCACACTAGTAGACACAATTAGTATACACAAACACAAGTTTTGTTGATCATCAAAACTCAAAAATAATCCGGAGATAAATTAAAAGCATAAACACAACCATGCGTTTAAACTCAACAATCTCCCCTTTTTGATGATCCACAAACTTGATAAACTTGAATATGTAATATGCATGAAAAGTGAGTAAACACGACTCCCCCTTAACAATTGCATAGTACATACAAGATTACCAAGTAAAGCATAAAGCAAACAACTCTTCCCCCTCAAATCATGCATACAAGAAAAACTCTCCCCCTTAAAATATGCATGTAGTAAATTTCCAAGTTTATCACAACATTCTCCTCCTCTTTTGTGATAATCAAAAGAACAAATTCAATAATCATATCACAAGTATATGTTGACACATAGCCATATCTATTTATACATGTTCCTCATTAAGCATGTATAACCATAACAACATAAGATTAAATTATTTAGAGGAATACAAACATGCGTTTAAGGCAATCAACAATGAATTCTAAATATTTACAAAGTGTGCATATGTTCTACCAAGAGTTCATGCACTTATGCTCAAAAACATTAAAAATCATCAAGGCAACATTTGATAAATTTATTAAGATCATGATAGCATTATATCAAAGATAGAGCATCTAAACAATTATAGCATGCTTAATCACTTAATTTACACATTTTCACATATCATTTTCAAATTTGAATTCAAGGCATATCAAAATACTTATTATAAAAAGATAAGCATACATCAAGCATCAAAACAATTTATATGTGCATATGCTAAGAGGTAATGCATTTTACTACTAATGAATATTGAGCTTCATTATTTATTGGTCACAATTAATTTGTGCCAATGAATTTTGAACTGCTCTTTTAAAATGCACAAGATAAATTTACCCTTGATGAAAAGAGTGTGTTCTTGTCATTGGTCGTATACCTCGCGCTTCTTCTATTTGAGGTGAATGAGATAATCTCCTCCTTTGAATTGCTTGTGCCTTCATCCAACATCTCATTGTTGTCCCTACAAACAAATTTACAATTGGAGGATCTTTGGTACCAATTTGATTTGGGTCCTTGAGGTTTAGCTTTCATTGGCACCTTTGAATCCATTTCCACCTTTTGTTAGGTTGGTATTGGATTCTAGCAAACCTACATTTATTTTTAGTATGACCATTTTTGCAACAATAAGAAGCAAGTAGGAGAATTATGCTTAGCTTTAGCCAACAAGCTTGAAAAAGTTTTAGTTTTGCTTGAGAAGCCTAGTCCGGCTTTATCAAAACTACAACGTTGCAAGCCAAGCAATTCATTCATCTTTAAACTACTCTCACTAAATTTGCAAAGATTTCTTTAAAGAATTTAATTCATTTTTCAATGAATTGTTTTCTTCATCCCTCTTGGCTATCTCAAGTTTGAGTAATTTGTTACTCATATTGGTTTTGCCAAGAATATCAATAATCCATGATAGGAATCTAACAATTCATCAAAAGATGGTACCTCATCATCGCTTTCATCTTCTTCATCATTTATGTCATCTTTGGCCATGAGACAAAGATATGTTCTTCTTCATCGGAGTCACTCTCACTCCATGTGGCTATTAGGGCCTTCTCTTGCCTTTGTCTTCATTCTTCTTCCTAGGCCATTTATTAGCATAATGGCTTTTTTCTTGACAATTATAACAAGTTACCTCGTGTTTGGAATCATGTTTGGTAGCACTAGAGGTCTTTGGCTTGTTATGTTTGTTGAAGAACTTCTTGAACTTTATAGTGAACAAGATCATCTCTTCATCATCATCATCATCATCTTCATCCTCGGATTGATCTTCCTCCCAACCAAGGCTATCCCATTTCTTTTGGATCTATCTTCCTCCTTTATTCCTTTCCTTGTTGACACTTCAAGCTCATGGGTTACCAATGTGCCATGAAGTTCATCAAGGTCATAAGATGCATTTTCTCCTTTGTTTGATTGATGATGGCGGTTCTCTTTGCATCCCATTCCTTTGGCAAGGCTTTTAGAGCTCTTCTCCATATTTGTTTAGGAGGGTACTTCTCTCCAAGTTGGGCAAGCTCGTTTATGATTTGTGTGAGCCTTCTAAACATCGAGTCAATCTCTTCTCCGGACTCCATCTCAAATGTATCATACTTGAGTTGCAATAGATCTATCTTTGTCTCTTTCACTTGATTTGTGCCCTCATGACAAATTTGCAATTTATCCCATATCTCCTTTGGCGGTTGAGACATCGAGATCTGGTTGTACTCCTTCATCTCTAAAGCACAATGTAAAATATTAATAGCTTTAGCATTTGAGATATTAAAATCATGTCCGCTCTTGTGAAATCGTCCATTTCTTTGGGCACTTATTCCCCCAACTTCCTTTAAAGGATGTGTGGACCTTTCACAATAATTTCCATAGATCATAATCTACGGATTGGATGTATAGAGAGATTCTATTTTTCCAATACCCGTAGTTATCACCCGTGAAGAGCGGAGGGGCGATTTGTCGATT